>LS047834.1:0-17245 GCA_900241095.1 Acartia tonsa | reverse complement strand
AACTTTAAAAAAAAATTGTTGTCTATAGTTCTTTTCAACAAGAAATACACATATTTAGTGAATATTATCGTTCTACTACTATTTTTAAGCCTTAAAACACACACCTTTACGGATTCTATTGGAAACCTGCCCCTCTCATTATATATTATCCAAACTAACCTGCTTCTAATAGGAGACCTACTGTAAGATCTATGATATAAATCTGGAGACCTATGACCTCTGCCCCTTCCCTTCAGGCTCCTGTCCGCATCGTGAATACTCCTGACAATAATAAAACAAGATTAGGTTACATAAAAACTTGAGTCTTTTAGAAAAATTTGAAAACATGCCAAATCTTTAAAGTATGTCAAAATTGACAATGAAAAAAATTATTACTTCATCGAAAGGTAAATTCAATAAAACGACCAAAATATCTTTTGAGCAGCCAAGGACGCCCAAGCTTTTGAGGGTGGGGGGGGGATTAAAAATTTAAAAAATTTCCTGTAAGCACCAATTTTTAATCATTTGATTAGATTAGTATTTTTCTCACTCTAGATTATGGTGAATTAAATTAGGACATATCCTAACTTATTTAAATAGGATAAGTTATTATGACAAAAACTTGTTCTGTCCTATTAGTTCCCAGGGTGGTTTAAGACTATTTCTGTGCTTTCTTTACCCATTCATATTTAGAGCACCTTAAAAGATAGAGGTACAGCCGCTAATAGACATCTAAATAATAATATCTTATATAACCATTACCTTGAAAGCATTCTTGCCAATCCTTTCTCCTCTCTTCCTGAAGGTCTTTGTGGTCGGGGTGGTAATATCACCTTGGAAGCAACAGACCTACAAAATATTTTTAACATTTACAAAAATCTCAATTAACGTATTGTTTTATTCTTCACAAGGGGAATTTTGGTTACAAGATATTAAGAAATATAAACTTTCTACTTTAGTTTATACCCTCTCCCCCCCCCCCTCTGAGATAGCCAAACACTATTCATATACATAGACAATCCATTTGGAATCCAAATTCGTAATTAGTAAAAATGACACGAATTGCCATCCCTGTTTGTTAATCATGTGGCAACTCGAATTTCTCAGTCGCAATTCATTGACGCAACTTCCCCTTGGTTGTGTAAGAAGGGTGATAATTGGGTAGTTTGGATACTCAATAGTAAAGTACATATTATCAGTGCAACCCTTACCCAAGCTCCTCTGTGGAGAGCGTCATTCATTAGTGACTTAATTTGGGACACCTGCCATACTCAACGAAGGTGAGGTAATAAAGAGTAGGTCCCTTGAGACAGTGGGTCAAGTACTTGTACTTGATCGTGGACCTTGAGCTGGCCCTGGTGCTAGCATACAAGTGTCTCGCCCTACTCCATGACTACTTAGGTCCCAACACTAAGAAACTATGGCTACACACAGACACACATCATTGGGGAATTGGATGTAAAATAGATTTTTGTCCTACTTCTTATGATCCCTGGTTTTGTTAATTTTTGTAGTTTATAAATACCTTCTTTCCATAGATCTAGATCTTGAGCGTGGTTTTCTAACAATCTGAACTTGGCTTGAGATAGGACCTCTCCTTTCCACAGAATAACTGCGGCTCCTACTCCTAATAAAGAATATCATTTGTTAGGTACCTAGGTAATGGATTCATTTATAGACAGTAACTAAGTACCTCATAAAAGGGAGATAGTGGCTACTCCAACAAATAAAATAAATTATTTGTTAGGTACCTAAGTAAATGATTGATTTACAAATTGAAACTATAACAAGTACCTACCAAATAAGAGAGAAATATAATTTTGCTTTAGGTCTTGTCCAGTTCTTTCTGAAAAAAAGGTCTTACCTAGCCCTAGCAGATCTGTTTGGTTGGAAAAATTGCTGTTCATCTTTCTTGGATTTCTTCTTCTTTAATTTCTTTATGGGCGGGGTTCCTTTCTTTACCTATATGGAATATTTTTTTATTACTCATAGATTTATTACCCTTGTTAGGTAATAAAACACAATGAGCTAAAAAGGAAGACAATCAATTAATGTAAATATTAAAATGCCTTGCAGCTCTTATTACTCTTAGATTTTAATAAGTAGGGTAAATTTGGGTGGAACACCTGACATACCTAGGCCAAGGATAGGTATGTATAATGTAGTGAGAAAGTTTTGGTTAAAATGAGGGTTTTTTATATATTCTAAAATCTGTTATGAGGAATCTCATACCAAAACTTTAACCTTTCAACTCTAGAGTTCTATATATCTCAATCGTATTCTGAGTCAACCAAAAGAGAAAAAATACAAACCTTAAGTGATTTAGCTGAAGTTTTAACTGCTTTCTTCAGCAAAGCCTCTGGATTATAACCCGCATCCTCTTCCCTTAAAATACAAATATTTATGTTGGTGGTTTCCCTCAAAGTGTTTAGTCGAGCACAAAAACCTCCCACTTCCTTATTTTGAAGATTAAAAACAATGGAAGGTGTTGAATTACGTTTGTTTGTTTTTTATTTTCCTGTGAAAATTCCCTATGCTAATAAGCATAGTTATCGTGATTTCTATTTTTTCATGTAGGTAGGTACTTCTCTTTCTTTCTTTCATTTTATATGTTCGTCAAACCAAGATTTTTTAGAATGTTACTTGTCATCCTTGTTTAAAAATTCTTACTTTTCTGAATCACTTGAATCAGAAGAAGGCGGTGAAATAGTTTTCTTTTTCTTCTTTTTGCTTCCGATATCAACTAGGTTTGCATTTCCCTCTTTACCTCCTAAATTTTCAACAAAATTAAATTTGGGGTGAAAGAAGCTTGGTAATATTTTTTCTTGCATTTGAAAAAAATTTGACTATCAAAATCAAAGGGCGACGAAAATCAATGTTGTATTTAGAAAACTTCTGACAATTTCTAACTATAAAAGGAAATTTTCTGAAGACAAAATACTGAAATTATTTTAAAATAAATTGAAAATACGGGGAGAGGGGGATATTTTCGTTTGTCTTTTTATTACTTTATATCATGGTTAGGTTTTTATTATAAATTTAAAAGTTTTTTTACAACGTGACATAAAGTTTTGACAGAAACCTCATAAGTTTAAACATATTATTATTAATTTAAGTTTTCTTTTTTAAGGAAAACAGAAAAATTACGTCTGAATTTTCCTTAAAATAATATACATTTCCTATAATGATAAACAAAACTACCACTTCTAAAGAACAAAATTATTGGTTGAATTGTATCTTTTCCCTGAAAAACAACAAAACAATTACACACCTGAAGAAACCTTCTTTTTCTTTTTCTTCTCTTTATCCTTTTCTTTATCTTTCTCTTTGGCTGACGTGGATGTTTTCTTTACTTTTTCTTTTTTCTTCTCAGCCTTTGGCTTCTTTTTCTTATCTTTTTTGGCAACTTCTTCTAGTGTCACTTTTCTAAATAGTAATAAAGAGAAATCAATGAACTGTTGTGTTTATTTAGCAGTTTTTAACACTTTTCTTTAAAATAAAAAATTTAAAAACTATATGTATTTGATGTTTTTAACAGTTTGATGTAAAAGATCTGTAAACACGATATTTAGTAGTAGAAAAGCGGTTTTTGACCATTTTCAAAACAAAGGATGGTGTAAATGGGGGTGGTGGCAAATACACCCCCCCCCCCCAAGCGTCTATGGGGCAATGAATTCCAATTCTTGTAATAATATTAAACAATAACCCTTCCTTGTTGAAACTAAGATGTATGCAAGACAACGCTCATGGATACCTTAGAAATTGAACCTAAACAAAGAGCTTAGAGTTTCATATTTCTAACTTTCCTCAAATTTTTTTGTTTCTATGGAGTTCAAACCTACAGAGAGTTACTATGACAAGTAAAGTACATAGAGTAGATATGCTTCATATACAAAATATTAATCTTACTTGAGTTTATCTAAAACATTATGTAGCCAGGTTGTGAAAGCTTTGGTGTGATCATTCAAAAATAATCCAAGATCTTCGTTCATTTGATCCTAAAATAACATGATTTTAAATAAATGGGCTCCAAGTGAGTTTCATGATATCATGCATTTGAACCAAAAGGGAACTATACACGAACGAGAGCAAATGGTTTTAAGCACCTTCCAGCAGTTATGTTGCCTATTTTTTTGGTTTCTGTAGTAGCATATTTTACCAAACAATGCATAGTATCACTACTGAAAGGTGCTTAACATTACTTGCTCATATTCCGTTTAGTAAATAACCCACTTATTAATTCTTACTAAATAAAAAAATCATATTTGGCTTTAGGCTATATTTCTGTCTCCTTCCTCCCCCTTCTAGGAGCGAAGCCAATAGTGCAAAATATTTTACCTGTGTTCTGTCATTAGCAACCATAACCATGATATAATCTGGTAATTCATCATCTACATATGCATCCAGCTCTATCAACTTTGCCTAAAAAAAATTTAAAATTAAAAAATCTGAATAATAAGATTAAGAAAAAATTGCTTCTATACCTACCTCATGGGGAGCTTAAACTAGAACTTTTCTAGGGATTTAAAGGATAAGACAATTTACGATAAATTGGTGTATACTATACAGCTGGTTTGTACCCACCAATTGTTATAAAAAAGATCAATGCTCCTCTTCCCTTTGTTTGAAGAGAAAATTAATTTATCTACCGTTGTCCTCTCCCTCCAAATCATATCCATGTTTGTATATTCTGCATGTTATCCCTTGCTAAATCGGGAGGGGGGGAAATAAAATAATAAACAGTCCATGAAATAATTTTACCATTTGTTTCCCATCCTTGGGGAGAAACACCAAGAAAAATGTGAGCGAGGTGGGGAAAATAAATAAAATGAAGAGTAGGTACCTACTGAAAACATTTTTTAAATTTTTTCCCCTCCTTGGGGAAAAAACAAGGGCGGAGGAGAGGAAAATGAGATGTTTTGCATCAGGGAAAAACATAAATCTTGTGCTGAATGTACACCCCTGATTATCACTGAAAAATAACTTACTTTAATAGCAGCTCTGATTTTGTTAGAAACCTCAGTCCCTAAATTATCCATTTTTATCTGAAAATATGAAAAAAATCTGTCAAATTTGTATGATATCACATAGAATCTTTAGCAGCTATTTTACTTATTAAACTATTCACTAGATTTTCCATTTCTTCATCCTACAATGAGTGATTTGGTAATACATAATTATTTATTCATGGTTTAAAATTTGAATCCCTTTAACTTATATGCACACCCATAAAAATGACTCAGATTACTAAGTAGGTATACCATAAGAAACTTTCAGGATTTTTTTGTAGACAACAGTACAGTAAATCACATTTCCTTTATAGAATTTCAATTCACTAGTTGGAAAAAGTATTGATATTGATTATAAAAAGAATGAAAAGCTTTATTTGAGGATATCTAAGTAAATTATGTTTTTCTTTGAACCTAGCAGTAGCCAAGACAGGATGGGCAGAGAGACAGTAGGTTTTGTAGAGTAGCTTTGTTACTAACAACAAAAAATCTATAACCAAATCACACATTCCTTAAGTTTATACAACTTTCTAAGTTGTTTAGTATCACAGTCACTGTGTAAAGATTGTAAAGATGTCCACTCTCCATCTACCAACTCTTTGGCTTCACTTAAATCCTACAAAAAAAAACTGCATTTAGTTTTATAACAAACCTAGTCAATAAAACTACTTGACTACCTACTACTGTTATGTTTTGCGCGTGACTTAATAAAGAAAGTAGAGGGAATGGGGCGGCCCTTAAACAGGAGCAACTCATAGCAATGAACAGTTAAAACTAAAGTGAAATAAAAGTGTTAGTTGTGTGATATATGTTACCTAGCCTAATACCCTTTCAAGTATAAATGTTTTTCGTGCAACTATCCCTTTCGAACGATCGGTCCAGCCGTTTACGAGATCTTAGCAGATATACATCCTCTAACTTTAGTAGAGTAGATTGTGGGTATCAATAGGTTATTTTTCCCAATTACAAATTCTTAGTAATTCTTACAAATTAAAAAATAATACATAAGAAAGATCATTAGTATTGACGAGCTTACCTTATTAATAGCACAAACAAGCATTGTATTGTCTTTATCTTCAGCTCCAAACGTTTTCAAACTTTGGGAAATATTTGTACTCGAGGAAAGGTTGAAAAGGATTTCTGTTTGAATAGATCGTGTTCTGAAACAGTAAAAACTTTACAATTCATCCCAACTATTTAAAACTATGGACTTCATGTTTTACTTTCTACTATTTCCAATTAATTTTGAAACTATCAATCTTATCTTTCTGTACTTTAATTCAAGTTTTTAGGTACCTATTCTTTTTTCTTAAAAAATTTTAAGAACCACATGAAAAAAAAGTACGAATAGAAATTAAAAGATTATGTGATTGTGAAAAATGACGATGTATTTATAGAGTAGCTTCGCTGTTTCAAAACATGTGATTAGCTCACCTCATACAGTTTCTTGATTTATATAAAGCAGCTTTATTGGCCGCCACGGCTATAACCAGAGGGTCTGGTATCAAGCTGCTCTACTCATTGAGTTTATTCATTTAACCACTTGTTTTTAATTTATTTCATCCTTTACTTAGGTAGATAATAACTAAGATGAAAACATCAAAAAAATCGGAACGGGATACATGGAGTTTTCAATTGGCAGCTAAAATTTTATACACTCATAAAAGGCTTTAATTAACATTGTTTAAACATTCAAAGAAAAAGTTGGTAGTTTGTGTAGAATAAATTCCTTAATAACAACAGCATGTAATTTTCCATCGAGGACAGCTTGCCTAAAATAGTTTTATATGTGGTAACTGTAGAAGTAGTGCACAAATCAGAATTTTGAGGGTTATTTCTAACTTAAACTATGACAACAAAATATCATACCTATATTTACTACTTTAACGGTTTTTCGTTATTACGCGAGTCGGACCGATAATTAAACCCAGCAAATACTAGAGCCATGATGATCAGGTCAATAACACTCGGCTAAAGTTAAACTTAAAAACCTACCTAATCTCAGGAGTATTTTTAACATTTTGAGCAAAGCCAATTGAAATTTTATCTCCCGTAGAAGTTAGCTCATAATCGACTTCTAGTTTCATTTTTAAAATCTGAAATCATTCCTTTATTTTTATATTTTTTTAACAAGATAAAATTACATAATTTACAGTATCTTTTCTCCTTTAGCTTTTAAAGTTTGTTTTTGTTTAATATATTCTTCTTCTCTGTTGGCAGCGTTGATATTAGTTTGTTCAAATTGTTTCACTAAATCCAGCGCGTTTTTAATTTCAGATGCATATTCTTTCTGCAGTATTATTTGCTGGATTTGTCTAAACCTAAAAATAAGAAAGTTATCTAACTTTATGCAAATTAAAACAAGTAGAGATTTATATTCAAGCATGTTAAGTACTTATGTTCTTGAAAAAGACCCAAACTATATAAATATTATATTTATATATACCATAAATATTATACTTATATATACCTATTAAAATTATTGGTTGAAAACTTTGGACACTGCTAGTTTAACCAAAAAATAATAAAAGTAACCAAAATTTTTAACTCAACAAATGAAATAGTGTTAATAAAAATACAAAATAGAAAACTTACGAAGGAACTCCAGGTCTTCCATCGGCATAAGACCAATCCAGATTGTCAATAATAGGATTTCCAACACTAATTAAGCTACGACTTTCACCCTAAAAATAATTGGTTGATTAAATTCTCTTAGTATGATATGTAGATTTGTTCCGACTTGTGTCATGTTGGATCCGTTACAAATACCAAATAATAAACAAATCTTTAGCATTAACGGATAACATATCAGACAAAGGGTTGCATTTCTGATAGCTGTTTAGTTAATTAATGTAAATCGTAAAGAAATTCTAACAAAACTATCCGGAATCTTACCAATTGATATTCTCTATAATCACCACCAAGAGATCTTCTCATACGTTTTCTTATCCATTTCTCTTTTCGTACCTGAATAAACAATGACGTTAGTCTTTTTGGTTTTAATAAATGTTGAGGAAAATTATAAAAATTAAGAAGTTTAAGATTTTTCATGAAAGCAAAGAAGATAACTTAATGAAAATTAACAGATACTTGAAGTTTGGGTGGCGTAATATTAGTTTTAATCAATTAAGTTTATCCTTCCTTGATTAGAGCCCCTGGATGCAAGTTGCGCAGCCTCTGATTGTCTTTTAAAATCAATCTACAACTGTTCTATTGGCTAATCAAGCTATAAAAAATAGAGTTGCAACATTCAGAAAAAAGTACGACTTAACAAACAGGCGGTTTTCATCCTTTTACATATTATCGGACCACAAGAGAACCTTATGATATAAAAACATATTTTCGATGCTTCTTTTAGGGTAGGAAATAATATTCAACCTAGGTACCTCATTTTTGTTTCCATGTCCTTCCTCATGGCCATACACCTTACGTGCAGCAACTTCTCTCACACTGTTTTAAATAATAGTTGTCAATTTGTTATACAAGTATGTGTTGTTCTTGTGTATGGGAATGAAAATCAATCATAGCATGGTGCTGTTTTTTTTGTTCCCATTTATAGAAATGAGTTAAAATCATATAATGACCCTGGGAATGTTTATAGTATGAGCTCCATGTTATGACTGCCCGGTGCCTATGGATATTTTGAAAATTAAGGATCATGCAATCCTGTGCTGATGAACCTTCCTTATTAAAACCCAAATATTGACAGGAGTTTGGTAAGTATTAAATTTTAATATGTTGGTACATTAACCAATAGTGTCCAATATCTTTATTCGTATAATTTAGATATCAAAAAGAACTAATTTTGATTACCATGATTTATATTGTCTAATTTTATCATTATTTTATCGCCAATTGTCTAGTCCCCAATGTATGAAAAATAAAGATTTAATTCACAACTAATTTGCCTGGTTAAAACTACAGTTTGTTTTGGCACTGCAAAATTATTCGTAATTATTGACGGAGAAAAATATGCCATTCTTGACACCTTACATTTGGATAAGGAACTTAACATTGTCATTCTGAAAAATAAATATTATGTAGTCTAGCTTCCTTAACTATAAGGCAATGTCAAAAATAAGTTAAACAACCAGAGAAAAAAAAATACAATTAATTTTTAAGCAAATAATAATGAAAATAATAGAAGTATACAGAAGCAGCAGATTAATCCAAGCTTTAATGTCAATATTAATTCTAAGTTTAACAGTGTTTATATAGTTTTAACTACCTAAAATTGAGTAATTGAACGTTTCGTAAATAATTGATATCAGACCTAGAATATAATATACATTAATTATCATCGAAATAATAGTCAATAGCAATATCCCATTTATATAGAATTTATGCTTAATTGTTTTAATTAGTAAAATCAAAACAAATGTTACAATTTGGTTTACTTACAACCTTGACGACAAATCACAAGGGCATTTTTTAGAGGAAATCGTTTCATGATTTTTAACTCAGTAAGAAATAAGACATTTAACTCATAAAAAAGACAAAATAACCGTAAATAAATACGATTTTACATCACATAACGAATTTTTAGTCGTATTTCGCAATGAAAACAATCCGAATTATTTCCATTTGAAAGGAAAAGTGGAGGGGGGATGGAAATGTATGGAATGGCTTCTGTACAAAACTTTACAAACAATTTTACCCCCATTAAAGAAATTTTATTTTTCCTATATTAAGCACAAAACAAATGAAATATGTTTAAAGATGAAATATCAATAATAAACTGGAAATTGAAAAATCTTTTTCATTACAAAATAGTTAAGACAACAAATGAATTACAATGAGAATACATAAGGGAAAATTTGTTATGAGAATTTAGATGTAGCTTTTGCAGACAAAAATATGCGGCATTACTTTACAACGACGACATTTATTTATTGGAATAAGGTTTTTAAAATAATGAGAGGAAAAAGAAAATAAAGATATTTCTTGGAATAAGTAATTAGTTAACAAGCTAAATAAATCTAAAATGATATTTGAGGGTTAGATAAAAGGTCGTCTTTGCTACGATGTGTTGCCCACCACAAAATCACGAAACTTTACAATAATTATTTTGAATTAGATAATACGTATGTATATATTCTTGTAGAAATTGTAGTTTACTATTGTTTTTCCCCGTTTTGGGAAGTTTTTTTTTATGTAAATCTTAAATAGCCCATATACAAACAATACTATCTAATATTAATTAAAAGTCTATGCGTTGTTTTGGCAATATAATAACCTATGTTGGTCATTGCAAAAGCTGAAAATATTTATAGAATTACCATAAATTCCCCTTCCCCCCCCCCCCCAAAAAAAAAAAACTTGGACGTAATAGCTACTGGTGACTGAGAATTAAATAGTTGTTTGGATTAATTAAAATAAAAATATTTGAACAAAATAAGAATTGTTGTTTTGTCCAACTTAGACACTGTGATTTGTACTTTGGTATCCTTTTTTACTGCGCAAATATTTATAATTTTAATTTCTATCTTCCTAATTCTTTGTAGTTGATATACTGAAATTGATGAGCTTTTGTATTGGCTAGACATTGTTCAAATTTAAACTAAGGTTTGGTAGCCAGATTAAAACAAGGATGACAACATCCATAAAAGTGAAGCTCTGAAATGGTTGGACAAACGAACATAAACACTTGTAGACTGTCAGAACTGAATATTAATGCATAAGTTTAAATTTGTCGCAAAACTGATTAAATAAATGATACTGTTTAAGGACATACTGACGTTTTTATGACTTGATTATAGATATGCTTCGCTTATAACAGTGTACCTTGTTGTAATGGGAATCAGTATTAAAAAAATCAGACGAATATTATAATTTGAACATACAAAAAGTAGTTGTCAAAAAAGTAAAAAATTAGCTTGTTTTGAATGAACTTTCTGGTAACGATAATAAAGTTGCTGCGCTTTCTAAGTCGTACCTAACTGTTATAGAAATCAGCATGCAAGGTTTGAAATCGATAAGACAATTCTAAAATGTTTAACGAAATAATCTAACCGTTACGGACTTACGGACCGACCTTAATTATAGAAAAGCTTCGCTTTAAAAATAAGTCACGCATACATACATTTACATTTCCACAACAATTGTCGCAAAGACACCCCTTCATATCTTTTTCAGCAAGGCAATGGTGCTACAATGTATGCACATATCTGCGGTTATTTGGACATTATTGCTATTATTGATAATATGTGTTCACTTTTAAGTGTCATTACTTGAGGAAAAAGAATTCAAAATTGTGAACTTAATTCTTTTATCTATTGTTAAGTAAGACTTGTGCTATACTTGTCCTAAGAATCAACAGTACAACAATCAAGATAATTTGTAGCACTGCTATAGCAATACAATGTAAATAAGCTAATCTAAGTATTTATATTTATAAAATTCTCAAACATTTTTGGGAAACTTTTAAAACTTTTTTTCATATTCATGGTGGAAACCTCTTTTACAGAGCTACGGTCAGGGATAAATGGATGAATAATAGAAGAAGAAAATCAATCTTCCTCCAAATCATAAAATCCTTCATTTGACTAATTATAGAATTAGTATGATGAAAGTGGTGTAGATTAACTGCCCGTCTCATCTTCCCTGCATGTAGCGTAAAGAGGACCTTTTCTCTCCCACTTCTAAATGAGTGTTCCACAAAATCTACAAAATTAAAGATAATTGAAAAAAATAATAAATGATAGCAGAAAACTGAAAAGGCATAAGTAACATTTCTATATTCTTCATTAACTTTACAATCAAACTGTGTATTTAAAGAAAATATAATCGAAATCAATCATACTGTTAAAATTTATAAGAACTAAACTTTAATTAAAATGAATTGATAAACTTAAAATTTTTTTTATATTGTGCCTATTCCTAACACATAAGTCTATTTTTTGCTTCAATAATTTGTTTTAGGCTGGAAACAGGAGGCAATATGTGAATCATTACTTTTATTTTCGCAGAAGTGATTAAACACATTTACTCCTTCTGTTGTTGGTAATGTTTGCCGGTTTGTGTGTGTATGTAAGTGTTTGTGTGTGTAAGTGCGTGTGTGTTTGTGTAAGTGTGTGTGTGAGGCAATGAGTGAGTCAATTCAGTCATGCAGTGAAAGTAAGAATGGCTACAACCGGCAAAAATCAAGACACGGAACTGATATGCAAGGCCTCTCATATGCTTTGCTTTGTATGATTCATGTTATTTCCATAGTTTTACTTCAGTTTTAGTGGTGATATCTTAGCTTAAACTTAAAGTACGCGAAATAAATGATCATATTTTAATCCTATAGTTTAGTATATAACAATGTTTTTGAAAATATTGAATTCATTATGTACTTTATCAATTAATGTTTTTAGACATCTGGTAAAGTAATATAATGTAAGTAATTCCATCAGAATGACTAACAGACTGACGTTGACATAACCTGTTTACAAAGAAGGTTCGCTATTAGAAAGGTTATTATGTACCTAGCTCTTACACAAATGGGACTTTCCGCTTTATTTGTACTTGTCACGTATTTAAATATTGATTTTTATAATAGTTTATTTCGCAATGAAAATATTTTGATTAATATTTTCTATAGTAGAAATGCAAAATTGTATTAAATTCTTATTTTTAATAGAATTGATTTATAAAAAATTATAATGTACTTTAAATAATTGAACTTCTAGTGGAATAGTTGTTATTATTTGGTTATTAACAGTATAAGCAAATCAAAGTTTAATTTTGGAATGTAAATGAATCACTGAATATATCTCTGCTGTTAGATTTCATTATGATGATACATAAGATATCAACTTAGATGTAGGGACGGAAGGTCGCAATAATCCTGACTATAGAGTAGTTTCGCAATGATTCATTTTAAATAATTATAATTATACTGAATCATTTGATAAGAAGCCTTTTTAAATCAAATAATAATTGTGAAATAACTCATGATCATTCGAAAGTGGGGTATTAATTCTATCATTAAAATTAAAATTAGGAATTCCTGCCTCCCAATTTAATCACCCCCTCGCCCTCATGGCAAAATCCTGTGTACGCCACTATAATAAATGATTTATTTTATTTGATTTAATTTGCTAAAAGTGTTTTTATCTTTCTCTATCATTCTATTGTAACCTCCAGCAGACTCAGTAAATTTAATTTAATTGTATCATGTGAATTTTTTTCATATTTGTATAGGCACTTTTTGAAGAAGTTCAAGGATAACAACATCCATGAGCAGCGAAGCAAAAAAACACAATATTAACAAACAGACAAATGTTTATTGGTACAAAGAAAAGAGAAAAAATAACATAAAGAAGTTCGAATAATAAAAAATCTTGAAATCTATGTACAAAAAAACGTATGACCAAGAGACAAAGTAAATTGTATACTGGATGTTTTTTTATGGAAATTGAAACCTTCACAAAAAATCTACCTCAAATAGCAACCTAAAAATCACATATCACCATATAGGAGAGACAAAAAAGTGAATTATAAAGTAGCTCCGCTACTTAAAACTTCACAAATGTTTTGTTTGTAATTTGCTGAATTTTGCGACTAAATTATGTTTCTAAAATAGTTCAGCAATTTACCAAACATAATCATATTGTATCTTGGTTAGAGCTATTAATAATTATACAAATGTACAGAAGATTATTGATTATTATCTATCATCTTTTAGCAATTTATGTTTGTTTGTGCAGTGGTTGCTTGCAGTGAGGGAGGAATCAATGGAAGATAATTTAATCCCCTGAAAAATCCCGATTCACTATAGGACATTGAAAAACTTACAACATAAAATTTGTAGAAAAAGGAAATATTATTTCATTGGCCTGGCCCTACATTTGTTAGTATAAAATTATGTGGGATTATCCAATTTGTAGATATTAAACTATGTGAGGGGAGGGTAAGACAATACAAGTACGTGATTGTGAGATTTATTCTCAAATGTATTTGGTGAAATAATGAAATAAAATAATAGAAGATTAAGGGGTTAAATAACTGTGTATCCCTACACCATGGAACCTGTGCCGACTTTTGATTGGGTCGTTGAATATCAGCCAATAGCATCGGAAATATTAACACAGCAAAGTCCCTACAAAAGATATTATACAGTTACTGATGACATAGTATTTTTAGCTTTTGGGTGGTCCTTACACATAAACAAAAACGAATACTTACTTATATTACACACGAAAATACTATTGTAGTTAAGACACTTTTAAATTAAAATTTTTTTATGAAAAATTTATCCGTGTAAAAGCTGTCAAGCTGCAGGCGAGGTAGACATGCTTCGCTAAACTTCTTAATAATTCTGTCTACATAACAATTTTCTAAATTTTTCATAATTTTATATTACGTTATGATTTGCAATATTATATTTTAATAAACATTGTTTTAAATATAAACGCTTCTGGACTTTTAAAGAGGTCGTGTCCCCCCTAGTTTTCTTAGACAATAAGTGTTAATGATAATAGCCTCGCCTATTCAATGTAATTGTTAAAAATCACAAATTGGAGTTATCAAACTAACGTATTTAATAGTAGAGTTGCTACACTTAAATATTATATCAATTATGTTATAATAAAAAAGTTTAGATTTACTTATGGTTTTTAAGATCTAAACCATATAGATATTAATTTTATAGAAGCTCTGTATCGGTCCTGGGATGGTTTAGTACCTTGAATATAGAACCCTAGATTCTAGGGGCGCATCCACTAAGTAAACTTTGATAAGACTGTATTAATTATTAAATGACTAATATATTACGAATGCAAATGACGTAACCAAGTTTCATTTATTTTAGTCATTAACATTCTCTTGTTAATTATAGTAATAGGTTGCTAAAGGTTAAACATGTATAACATCTTTTGAAGAAAGAAAAAACGATCGCGTAAATGACATTTGTATAAGAAATTTAGTTATTTCAGGAATGGTTTTAGGCTATTGGGCTGGGAGGGGTGCTACATGTCTCATGAGAGAAAAAAAATCAAAAGAAAGTAAAAAAAAACAAGCTCGAGCTCCGACCCTAGGGACATTTCAACTACAAAATTCTAATTCCTATTTAAGCTTATATCAACCTCTAAACTTTAATAATCCTTGAGAATTGTTCTAAAATTATGAACCATAGCATGACTTGATTGTCTTGTGTTATATATTAGTTCATTTTCTTTCATTAACTTCTCATTTGTAAAGTAATTGCAATGATTAAGAGAGAGATTTAGGTTTTATAAAGCTTATTTCCATAGCTAAAATTATTTAGGTATTATAAAATTGGAAAAAAGCAAATAAGTTGAATTATATAATAGCTGCCCCCAAGACATCTAATATTTCAGTTATTTCTATATTTTGATACGAAATATCATTTCATAAATCCCGGAAATTGATAAAGCTTCAAATAAAAAAAATGTTTGCTGGAGAAATTTGCTTTATAAAAGTACAATAGTAGTTAGGCTTTTTTAATTTCCATCCGTTCAATAATTAATAAGTTTGTTAGTTAGGAATTTTACTTTAATTCTAATTAAGAAAATAAGGAGACATGTAGAAATAAAAATTTTAGTTGCTCAAGATAAAAAATTAACGTCATTTTAGAATCATGACCAAAGCCATACCAAAAAAGGCATTTTACTTATGCTAAAACCTGATATTTTTCTTATTTAATATATCTATATCTATAATACCCTAGCAAACCATCGCAGACAAAATTTGCAGGAGAAAGTGCAGAAATTACAAGTTTGCAAAAATAATATTTGCGGATTTATCGCTAATTTTTGCACATGGGATATAGAAATTTTGGATCAAGTAAAAAATTAGAGGCATACCAAAGTACATTTTCTTCAGTCATTTTAAAGTAGGCTAGCAAAAGATTTTAGGTCAGGTTAGGTGAATGTTAATGATTGCCCCGCAGGGGCTAGAAATAGGAGAAAGGCTACTGTGAAAAAACGACGAAACCGAAAACGAAGTTGCCGGTTTCATCGTATTTTCACAGTAGCTTTTAAAGGGTTATTTTAGGTCAGGCTAGGTTAAGTGAACGTTAATGATTGCCCCGCAGGGTTAGAAAATATGCCCCGCAGGGCTAGAGCCCCCCGCTAGAAATAGGAGAAAGGCTACTATGAAAAAAAGACGAAACCGGAAACTTCGTTTTCTTTCCATGATCCAAAGAATGTATTAGCATTTGATTCGCGCGTTTAAGTAAACTGCGCGTTATCCTATTAGTATTGAGTTTTGGAAATAAGAAGAAGGTTCTATTGGTTAAAGAAATGGTTGAAGGATACTGCCCGATTTTTAGACTTGATCCTTAATTTGATTTATATACGAAAAAAGGCTTGTACACAATATTGTTCTGGTCCCGATTTCTCCTTTCGCTTTTTTTTCATTGAATTGTCTATAATTATCTTTATGAAAGATTAAGAATTTTTTTATAAAAAATGACATTTTTTTACAAAATGGAGTAGGTACTAAAATTCAGATTTATTTAAGCCAAGTGTATAGTAACTACACCAAATTTAGGTAACATATTTATTCCTAAATAGTTTATTATATTGAATTCTTTTTTACTAGTTTTAATATGTTTAGTTGTTTCTTTATCCTATTTTGGTGCTTCATACATTTCCTTTACAACCTCAACTCTTTTTGACACGAATGTTTGAGGAGGGAAAAACTGCTCTGCTGGATATACAACCAGATCTAGCTAGTTTACATCCATTTCCCACCCAGAGAATGGAGGGGAAATTGGACTGTAAAACACGTAAATACGTTCTTTCTTTAGTTGGATCAACAACTGTTGATACTTTTCTGGACTTCTGATTGGTTGGTACGAAATAGCAGTGTCTAAAAGTTTCTATGAATTACTTTGTATTTCTATATAAAGTAATTTAGTTTATCATAATTGGCGGTGTATTTTCTAATATCTTATATTTTTGTTTAAACAAGGATGACAACATCCATAAAAGCGAAGCTCTGAAACGGTAGGACAAACGGACATTAACACTTGTATAATGTCAGAACTGAATAATCAGAATGCGAATGTATAAGAGTCAAAGCAAAATTGTAAGTAAATTTGTTGAAAAACTGCTTAATACAGGATAATGATTATGGACATACTTACATTTTTAGGACTTGATTATAGAGTTGTTTCGCTTATAATATTGTACTTTGTTATCCCAGGAATCAGTATACCAAAAATCAGAATAATCGGATAATTAGGTCACATACAAATTTGTTGTTAAAAATGTAAAAAAAATCAACATGTTTAAAATGGACGTACG
>LS047828.1:0-10691 GCA_900241095.1 Acartia tonsa | reverse complement strand
TAAAAATACTCAATAATGATAAACAAGATTACCCCTTTTGTTATTTAAAGTATTGATGGAAAATTTGGACATCAACAAAGTTTGAAAGTCAACAAATCAAAATTAAAGAAAAGTTCCCAAAGTTTTAGAGCCATCGAATAAGTGGTAATAAAACTTTGGGTACAAATGTAATTTACAGTCTATTGTCCCCTCCCTCACTGAAAATTTAAAGTAATTTTTCAGGGATGTGACGATACGAAAATGGGAGAAAAAATTAACTTTCTTTCAATCTATCTTCTATAATACAAAGTAGCTTGATGTCTGTCCGTCTGAAGCTTAAGAAGCCAGTAACCGCTTAATCGATCGGATTTTACTCTTCAGGGAACATACCTACTGGTCCTGTGGTGGTTTTAGGCTATTTTCTTTGGGGGTGGGACACCCCCAACCTCCCCAAAAACAAAAAAAACCACCAACTTTTTTTAAGTATTTAAAAAAGTGGTGGAGTGGGGGCATCTCAAGAAGTAATTATACCTCCTGGGGCAAAGCCCCATGAGGCTAGGGGCGAAGCCGCTAGTATTTCCATAAAATAGCATCTGGATGCTTTTAGTCATTTTAACCATATAAGTCTACCATTATTAGTATTGACGTACGTACATGGATCTAAAGGGAAAAGACAATGGCCGATAAATAAACATTTGGTGCTAGTGTAATGAACAGCCCAATTGACTCTATTCCCTGTTCAACGTATGTGTTAACTTTTTCTTTGTTCACAGTTTTTATTACACTGTCTATTCAAATTAACGCAGTATTGGAGCTGCAATGATGACGCTTTTAATGATTTACAATAGTAATAAATAATGATTTTCTATACTGATAATGTTTCACCATATTAGATTTTATGTACTTATGTTTTGATTATAAGATGAATTGGTTCTTTTGTTGACTTGAATGGAAATAGGGAGGGAGGAGACAATGAACGGTTTTTTACACTAGTCCCCAAAGTTTATAATAACATTTTCTCGTATTCATTCGAATCCGGTGGACAGGAACCGGTTCTCATCCATACGAAAAAACTATGTCTAGCATCGTATCATATCCAGCTTTCTACGAATAACAAAAATGAACAATCATAAGATTAAAACTAGTTTTTTAGCCGGTGCCTTCGGCATCTCGGGGCTAAAAAACTAGTTTTAATTTACAATTGTACATTTCATATTCGCGGAAAGCCGTTTATAATACGAAGCGAGAAATATCTATTCTTCAGGACCTGTACCTGGACTCGAGTACCATCCAGTCTTCCAGAATATTCCAGTCAAATTCATTGCCCTCTTTGTGCAAGGTAAAACTGTTTATGAGATCTTAATCAGCACAAAATTATTTTATTGCAGAAAGAACGCAGGAGTGACAAACGTCTAAAATGTGTTAAATAAGTATTTCTATACAAGTTAGGTTAGGTTAATATACAAATAAACCCCCCTTATGGGTTAGACATTTAAAAGAAACATATAAGATAGTTTTAAAATAGGACCATTTTTTCTTTTCATGCAGGAATATCACTAAAAATACATCAACTATAAAATGTTAATGTGTTTACCCTAAATTCATTGCCCTTTTTGTTCAAGGTAAAACAGTTTTTGAGATCTTAATTGTCATGCAATTGTTTTTTTTTCTTTTTTTGCCATTTAATCACTGAAAATACATCAAATGTAAAAGTTTTTTGTTTATGTGTTCACTCTAAACCATTCAATTTTCGCCAAAACAATTTTTCCTTCAAAAACATCCCTAAAGCAATTATTGTTATATAAAATATTATGATAAAACCTCACAAAGAATAATTATAAAAGAAAATTAATTTACAGCAGTATACATTGTTCAAAAAAAAATATTTTTAACCAATATCTTTACTTTATTTTAGGAATTGGGTCAGCTTTGACTTTCATTGGAACTTTGCTAGGTAAGTTTTTTTCCCGTTTGGCTTCCAATATCCGTTGGATTAGAACTGGTTCTTAGCCGCACTGAAAAATCATGTGTCGTATTGTACTATATCCAGTTTTCTACGAATATCAAAATTAACAGGATTAAAAGTTTTGTGAGTCCCGAGGGGTCGAAGTAAGAAAGCTGTATAAAATATTATTCAATAAATAACTGTTGAGTGTTTTTTTAGTAAAGCTTAGAATCTCTCTCTTTTGTCTGTTGATTGCAGGGAGTAAGGGAGGGGACAATGGGCAATTAATTCAATTAAAGAAGAAAGACTATGAAATCCAGATTAATCAAGACAAAGAAATTATAAAGGGAGAGTTAATACAATACAGAAAACTATAAAATAAGAAAAGAGTTCCAAGAAAAAAGCATTCATTTGAAAATTAGATTACAAGCACATCAGACTGACATAATCATTCTGTAATTAATAACTATAAAAATCTCCCTGGAACCCATTCAACCCAAAGCCCCATAACCCAAAATTTAATTGGGTTCTTCGAATGGTTATTAACCAAATATCACAATAAAGTTTTTATATATGAAATTATATTTTCCTAAGTCAGCCAGAAACTGCTAAATTCTTGCACATTCCCTTTAAGCCAGTACTCAAAGTCTGAGACTCCTAAAAATTGAATATTGCCCCCTCCCTTACTCCCTGGTTGATTGTAGGACGTATTAGTAGCGTCTGTTGTTACGTTTGTCATGTAAGGTCAGGGGCCAAATAATGAATGCTCTAACATTTAGTGGCGTGCACAGGTTCAAGACTGAAGGTGTATTTATGAATATAGGGAAAGGAAGGGAAAGTCATAGCACCAATTTAAATTGATGACAGCACGCTAACCAACTCTTATGATTAAATAATTTTTGTTTAATTTAGGAATGGAAAAATGTTCTGTCAAGGGTAAACTCCCTAAAACCGAACAAACACATGTAAGTATTTTTCATTTGCAGCCTAATTCTGTAATCACAAGAAATAACAGGTTGGAAGTTAAGGTGATGATTCCATGTATCAATTAGCATCCAGTATAAAATTTATTTGGTCCGTGTATTTGTCGGTCAAGCTTATTAATACATAGATATTTATTTCTTGTAAGGGTTACTTGATTTTTTCTAACATATTTTCTCTCTTTGTTTTTCTGTTTGAAGACAACTGAACAACTGCTCTATAATTAACAATTAACTTTGTCCTATTGTCCATACTTTGAGTTTTGTATTTGTTAAAATCTCCTTGTTTTTAATTGATTGATTAACTAAAATTTTTTGGTGTTTGGAATAGGTTGAAACATTTATAGCTAGCTCAATCTCAATATTGTTACTCCCAATAGCTTAAGAGAGCTACTTCTTATTACCTTTTGTCACTTGCAAAAATAGATATAGGATTTACATGGATATATTGACAAAAGAAAACGTGTCGTCAATTTAGCTTGCTAATATGGACCTCATTTATTGGCTAGTTAATTCATCCAGTAGTAGGGAGAGGATGGGTTAAATGGTGTTGATGGGGGTATCTTTATTTTAGCCAGCTGCGAGTATTACTTTTCAGAGTACATGAAAATCTGGTGCAACATCCAAGTTATAATATATCCAATTTTTGCAGGGAATGGTGAGTGGAATGTGGCTGTTGACAGTGTCTCTGGGAAGTTTTATCGGAGCCTCCTCCGGGAGTGCTATCTATGACGTGGCTGGGTTCTCTTGGTCTTGCACTACTGAAGCTATTCTGATGGGTCTTTCTGTAAGTAATTCTAATTTATTTTTGAAGTCTGCGATTAGAAAATTGACGAAGACCAAAGTGTGTTAAAAATCAGCCATGTGACGTGATAAAAATCAGGGAGATAAGAGGAGAAGTTGGAAAGAAGAAAACCCCTAAAAAAGAATGGTTAATCCCAAATTTTTATGACGTCTCATGGGTAATTTTTTACACACTTTGATCTTTGTCAGAAAATTTATTTCATACAAAATCTATGTTGAAAAATACTATTTACTTACATTTTTAGAAAGACTTTAAATTCGAATTGTAATTATAGACGAGAAAATAAGGGAAGACGCTTTGATCTGCATAAAAGTGTTGGATGTCTGTATGTTTATCATTTGTATGTTCGTCTATCTGTCTATATCAAAAGATTTTGCTAAAAAAATTGACCAATACAATTATACTTTTTTATAAAAGTCTTGGGAGAGTTTGTAATTAACAAATAATTCCTTCATGAATATTTTTTTTTAAATTTCTTATTTGAATTTGTACAGTTGCTAAAAAAATATGTATGAAGAAGGAAAAATATGTATGGAAAAGGGATTTGAAACTGTGTTAAAATACCTCTTTACATGTACATAAATTTACTTATTTATACAAATATGTAAATGTGAAAAAAAGCAAATACTAGCAAACATACAGTAGTTGTTGAGTTGAAAAAAATGATGGAAATCAAATTAGATCTCTAAAATGGCAAATTGTATTCTTACAGGGAAGCTTAATATTGATCCCTGCACTTAAAAAAGAATTTTATTTCTCGTATTAATTCGAATCTGGTGGATAGGAACCGGTTCTCATCCATACGAAAATTTTATTTCTCTTATTCAAATTAAATCAAAAGTCAATGAAAGAGGCACAGCTAACACTATTGTATGGAATGAATATTTATTCAGAGATTTAAAGAGATAAGAGTATGGCCGATAAATTGATGTACATCCCAAAGGAGGATACACAAAATTAGTTGGTTTTAACAGATGAAAATTCGATGCAAGTCCCCAAAGCCAACGAATTAGTAAACAGTTTTTTTTAAACTTTGGGGACTATTGCAATAAACAGTCCCCTCCCTCTTTGCTATTCATTGGTCTTCGAAATTTTATTTACAAAAATTACACTTATTTCCCATATTGTACATATTGGTAAAAAAAATCACCAATTTTTTGCATAAAAAAGTATTTAGCAGGAAAATATGCTGTGTAACATATGTTTCAAATGGTACCGTGAATTTAAAATTCTTAGAAAAATATGAAGGACACAGTTTTGTTTATGTAAAAATCTGTAAATTTTCTAGTATTCTTTTGAAACGAGGCTATTTATCAACTTTGTTTATCCATCTTTCAGTAATTTATTGTGGATTGAGAACCAATAGCTTTTTAAGGGGATCTAAAGAGAAAAGAAAATAAATTGATGTACATCCTAAATGATTATACACACAATTACCCCTATTGTTAATTTTAATTCGTGTTTGAATCGTTTGAACACTAAAAAAATTCAATAAAAATTCCCAAAATCCTAAAGTCAACGAATTAGAAAACATTATTGGGAACTGGTGTAATAAACAGCCCATTTTCCCCTTCCTTCCTGAGCTTTTTCACTTTTTCTTCGTGATAGTGGTCTTTTAAATAAGAATTAATAACGTTTTGACTTTTGTATCGCATTTGATCAAACAATAAATAAGAACCTTTTAACTTTTGTTAAAAACTTTGCAGTTAAAAATATCTTATCAAATTTTCAATGTTGTTTTTCCTTTAAGCTATAAAATTAAGAGAAGGAAGGATGGAGCAATGATGTTAAAATTACTATTCTTCCAATAAATGTATACATATAGATGTATAATTCAAACAACTACCTGCCGTATGTGGTGGAGATCCTTTGAACTCCTTTTATGGACTCGGCTGTGTCTGTTTCAAAGACCCAAAACAAAGTCTGGAGTGCAGAGTTAGATTTAGCCCCCTCTATTCTTGTACTTTTCTATTCTTTGTACCCCAAATAATTGAAAACTAAAAATGTCAGACTGTAACACATAACAACAGAAAAGCTTTTTATAGTGTCCATAAAAAATGACACCATAATGGTCTACCATTGGTCAATTAAAATGTATACTGGCCTGCCATTGGTAATTTAAACGTGTTTCAGCCTATTATTTGTAATTTGTATTGTAGAACCTAGTAAAAGTGTCTGACTCTGATTATGACGTAAAAAAAATATTAGCCAATGAGAGGCCGCTATAAATTTTACCATTGGTCAATTACAGTGTATACTGGCCTCTCATTGGCAAATTTTTTTTTACGTCATAATCAGAGTCAGAAACTTTTACTAGGTTCGTATTGTATGGCGTTATTTTTTATAGGCAACATAAAGATCTTTAAGAACAGGAAAAAGATTGATTTATAAACATTGTCTTATCACAAATAAATTTTTATTTTTAGATTCCTTTGATCTACATTCTTGTGAGATGTGCCCCCAGAATCAAGACTCAGAGGATCAATAATATCCAACAGAAATTAGCAGAAATGTGCTCCACAAAAACAGTTTAGAATATATTCTTCATTTTTACTGTATAATATTGTAAACTTTTGAATAGAGAAAAATATAAAAAAAATCCCAACTTAATAAAAAGAACAGCAATAAAAATTTTTCCAGTATGGCTTCGAAACCGATTAATATCCGCTGGATCAGAACCGGTTCTTAGCCATACTGAAGAATCATGTATTGTATCGTATTAAAGACAATTTTCTAGGAATAGTAAAATAAAAGTCATAATATTAATACAAGTTTTGTTATCTCGGTCTTTAGGCCCCTTGGGACTACTAAAACCGGAATTAATCTTGTAATATATTGCTTTACTATCCGCGGAAAGTTGTCTATAATACTTTTGCAATAATGTCTCTTAGAGAATAGTTTGATTTGGACAAAAAAATATTAAAACACATTTTCATTCATGCTATGATAAAAAAAACATCGCGTCGCACTTTCTGTGATAAGTTTTCTTAAAAATAAATTTTGTAATATATTTATTTCTATGAAACACGTGAATAATTTTAGTGTTTTAGCTATAAATGTATGTACTAGTGTAGATTCCTATTTAATGAGTTGAACCTCCCTAATAACAATAAAAATAAGCCCCTACCTTACACAGTAACCGTCAATTTTAAACAGCTATTCAAGCCTTGATAAGATTGTTTAGACTACTCTAAATCTTTAATGCCCTAGTATCATGTCTTTCCACCATGGCTTCGAAACCGATTATTATCCGCTGGATTAAAATTGGTTCTCAGCCACACTGAAAAATTATGTATAGCATCGTATTACGAACAGTTTTCCACGAATATTAAAATAAAAACAACAAAATTAATACCAGTTGTTTTAGCCCTGGGCTTCATCCCCTCGGAGCTTACAAAACTAGTTTTTCATTTTAATATCTGCGGAAAGTTGTCTTTAATACGATGCAATAACTAACAAGCCAGTTCCTGCAAGTTCTAATTATATTGGGTACTACTTTTACAATTTAACTATACCATTTCATACTGTAGGGGTATACCTTATTCCTTTATTGGGAAATTATCATGTGTACTATACAATTAATTGATTTCATTTCAACTAGTCATTGAAGAAAAAAATGTTTGAAGTTATGAAGAAGTACAAATCTAATTAATTATCCTGTTCAGATTATTAAGAAAAAATTGAAATTGAGTAAATAAATAAATGTTTTTTTTCCACTTGGTAATTAAGCAGACAGAAAAAAAACGTTGCTAAAATAGTAAAAATTTCTGCTATTAGTAACCTATACATGATTTATTGTCAATACTCAAAGCCAAATTTGTACTTTTTTGACATATATTTTTGCACATATCATTTATAAAAAAATTCAATCATAAACATCTCTAAATCATTTTTTTATCATCATATAAATT
Source organism: Acartia tonsa (assembly GCA_900241095.1). Classification (NCBI taxonomy): domain Eukaryota; kingdom Metazoa; phylum Arthropoda; class Copepoda; order Calanoida; family Acartiidae; genus Acartia; species Acartia tonsa. Next base: position 3,071 of record LS047828.1, on the reverse strand, counting down.
TATTTCATAAATTTTGCATTTAATTTTAAAACTTTTCTAACAACATTCCTTTTTCATCTTTTTTGCATTGTAAATATCATTTGTAATAACATTTTAATATTTATGTCTTTGTATAAATTTCAAATATATCTTTATTCTTAAAGGGATAGTTTCATGAAGGGCATTTTTTAACAATAAGCTTATTAAAATTGATATTTTATGACAGGTTTTGTAAGAGAAATTTAGTATATGCAATTTTAGAAATAGTGTATATTTTGCTTATTAAATTTCTATACAATACAATTTTAAATAGTAAAAAATTTCACGAAAACTACGTAATAATACTATTCTTAATACTAAAATTTTGCTTTAATGATTAAATTAAGTTGCATAAATTACAAGAATATTTTGAAATTTTAGGACACTTTTGATTTAGAGCTTTAAGAATTTTTTTTAAAAAGTTCAAATCACTATTTCAAAATGTAAAACCACTTCATGAAATTTTCCCTTTAGAACCATAAATTTTGAAAACTGTAAATATAAAATAAATCTTTGAATGCACTGGAGATTTATATTTTCTAAGTTTTGCATATTTCATAGTTATTTATGTTTCCATATATTTTGTCTTATTTTAAAAAGCGATGATTTTCTACAATTAAGATATGTCTATAAGCATAAGTGGTTAGTTGTAAATCCTATTTTATCTATAATACAAAGCAGCTTGATGTCTGTCCATCTGTCTGTACGTCTGTCTGTCTGTCTGTCTGTCCGTCTGTCCATCTGTCTGTTTGTCTGTCTGTCTGTCTGTCTATCCCTCTGTTTGAAGCTTAAGATCTTGGTAACCGCTAAAAAAAATTTAATTTAATTTTTTTATTTTCTAGTAATTTATAGGTTACTAGTGACTTCGCCCCTAGCCTCTAGGGGCTTTGCCCCAAGAGGTGATCAAAAAAAAGTTAAGGTGAAATTCGTAAAAAAAGGACCAAGAAAATCTTCTACAAAAAAAGGACCAATCTTCAACAACAACAAAAAAATAGGGGGGGATTTTTTTTTGTTTTTTGGGGGGTTGGGGGTGTCCTAATAGCCTAAAACCACCACATGACCAGTAGGTATATTCCCTGAAGAGTAGAATCCGATTGGTTCAGTGGTTACCGAGATCTTAAACTTCAGACGGACGGACGGACAGACAGACGGACGGACATCAAGCTACTTTGTATTATAGATGTGATTGATTATGATAATGCACATCTAGTAAAACATCGGTAAAAATTTTATCTAATTAAATTTTTTTAGAAAAAAATATTTGCGCTTTAAAAATTAATGTTTTAAACTTATTAGTTATACTTCATTGATCTTTAAAGGATTTTGTTTTCTTTATTCTCTTAATAAAAGCATTTATCAATAAAAGTTCAAAAGAAACAAGGACTATCACATCCAATAGAAGCGAGATTTTTAATAATTGGTTGGATAAGAGTCAATCAAAGTTCTAGTGGGAATACAGGATAAGGGCAATGGTCGATAAATTAATCTTGCACCCAATTCTAAACTAATAAATGTTTGGCATATGGCTCGAATTCTGTTAGTAGTTCAAAATAATATGTCACCTCCCTTCTTGATTAAAACCCAAAAGGCCCACTGCAAATAGATACAATTGTTGTGTGAAGTAATTAAATTCCACTGGTACCCAAAATTTTATTATTCTTTTCTTATTCGTTGGCTCAAAAATGTTGGGAACTTTTTCTAAAATTTTAATAGATTGGTGTCAAACTAGTAGTGTTAAAACTATCAAAGTTAATCTACTTAATTTTGTTTATCGCCATTGGAGATTATAATATAATTTATCGTTCATAGTCTTATCCCTTAAGAGAAAGAGACATAAAAATTCATATTATAACACAGAGTAGCTTTGCCTCTAAAAAATAGAGCATTATTTATTTACAATATAATGATTTTATATCAATTTAAAATTCTACTATATCTAAAATATTTCCTCGAAGACCAAACAAAGTTAAAGCATATAAATCTCTTGGAGATAATGAAATCAAAACAATATATTAATTGAAAAGGGTTATAAATAGTTCTTATATAAACTAACTGGATGTCTGGCTGTCTCTACCTAAAGATCTTGTTAACCGATATGGTTCTCCTTCACAGTTAATCTTCTCATAGGTCTAAGGAAGGTTTATAACTAATAAGGGGAAGTGTAACTCCGCTAGGAGCTCAACCACTAATGTGCCACTTGTCTGTAATATAATATATTTAAATTATCAATGATTTCATTGAAATCAAATCAAGTTAACAATTAGAAATAAAAAAAATCAAAACATTGGAATTAAATTATATTGTTTTCTATAAGGATAAAATATCAATTTTCATTTTTTCCTCTTTCTGCTAGAAAAACAATATCTAATTCTTGACTTACAAACATGGACAAATTTTTTCAAATATTAATAATGAAAATACATTTGTTAATTTTGATTAATGTCCACTTTCCTACTTGTTTAGACCTAGTCATTTTGGTACTTTCTTTTTTAGGTAACCCCTTCCCCCTGAAAATAAAGGAGAAGGATGAAGTGTAGTTTTATATCCTTTTCATACCCCTGCGTGGGGGAACCTAACCCTGCATGGCTACCCAATATAATCTAACCTACCCCGCACTAGAGTAATAAGCAAAATAATCTAACCAATCCCCACCTTTTTTTTCTTCATTTTATTTTTAAAAAAGGCGAGGTTCCCGTGCTCAGCCGGTACTTTCAGGGAAACCGCCGATATTTGAGTAATTATGATAAGCTGACCTAGGAATCAATTAAAAAAAATCCTAAACTATTTTTACCTAATGTTTGTCCAAATTCCAAAGGGGAATATTTTTAAGCTAGGGAATTAAAAATCCATGATTCTTGCCAGATTAGGTACATAGTTCTTATAGTAGCGCATCTACTCTTTAATAAACTTTATCATTATTGTCTTATTACTTGATATCCCTGCTACTACTAGTACATATGTTCTTGCAAGTTTCAAGTATAACTTGGTAATTACAAAATATATAGTGTATGTCAGTTTTGGACTTGCCTATTCTTGTTTTATTTTTTAACATG
>LS047822.1:7175-21841 GCA_900241095.1 Acartia tonsa | reverse complement strand
ATTTTATTAACTTAAATTCATAGAGGGATTTTTATTATTTTACAACGATTGCAATAGATGAAGCATATTTATTATTAATGCACAGATAAAACATAGATGTGAAACAACAATATGAAGGCAGTACTTCATGTGATGGACTTGATTCGAGTAAAAGTTGAAAGAACAGCTCTAATTAACTCTAATGAAAAAACTAGAAAACTTCAGTTTAATTCAACCAATGAGATTTCATGTATGCTCCGATGCGATTCATATATTGGCTCAATCAGACATTACCTCTCTTTCTTAGTACCTTTATTGTAATCCTCTGATTCTCTGTTTGCGTTAGTTTCAAAAGCGAGGATATTTTTTTGTTTTTTACTAAAGGTATGGATAGATAAAGATAACATGCCCTTATGTAATTAGTTTAAAAAGAATTTTTGCGACTGGTTTAGGTTGGTTTAAGTAGTCCCGCATTGATAGGACTCGGCAGAGTAAGAGCTTCAAAAAAGGCTTATAAGAGGGGATATACCTATTACCTAATCCTGCAGGGTGACCTGTCCAACCTAACCTGACCTAAAGCAACAAACTATAAACTGTACCCCTATCCCTATTTTTTTAAAAATTTGTTAGTGCTCTACAAGGTACATTGGGGTAAATTGCCAAAACTTAATTTAATTTAAGATTGGCTACTAGAAAAGCTATGCTATATAGATTATTGACCAAAATGTATGTAAAAAGTCTTTCATCAATTTTTTCGGATCATGAAAAGAAAACGAAGTAGCGGGTTTCGTCGTATTTTCACAGTGGCTTTTGATAGTTTAAGTAAATATTAATGATTGCCCTGCAAGGTTAGGAAATTGGCCCTGCAGGGGCTAGAAATTGGAGAAAAGCTACTGTGAAAATACGACAATACCCGCTACCTCGTTTTCTTTCCATGATCCAATTTTTCTTTTATTGAAAACTCAGTAATCCCCCCATGTTATTTATGATATTGTTGTCGCTTCATTGGGTTATCCACTTAATATCCCACTACTGACTTAATATATGTCAAACATCAATAAATGGATAGTATCAGTTTCTGAGTTTTATATGCACAATTGCACATCGTTCATGTTCAAAATATTACAACTAAATTGTAATATCCATGGAGATATATTTATATTCTCAGCGAAGATGAACTTTTTAGAAGCAAAGCTTTTTTTAAAATTAGGATAGGTCTGTCCGTCAAAACCTAACCTAATTTGCTCAAGCATGCACTACAAGAAAATCAAAAGGAAAAAATATATCACAAAAAAAACATTTCAGTAAAGATTACCTAAATCTAAATTGATTGCATGTTTACTGCAGACAAACATTAATTATAGAGTAAAACTCAAATAGAAATATTATGTTAAACATTTGTATGGATAGACGGATAGAAAAAATATCGAATAGAACAAAGTAGGTTATAGACAATACTTAATATAGGCAAAGAGAAAGAAGTGCGAGTTTATCTCTAGTTATTCATATATTGGTGCAAAGTTTTCTGTAAGTTTATCTGATATTAATATATAATAATACACAAGTGTACATTTATTTATTTATTTTAGTTTGTTGGAGAAAATTTTTTTTGGTTTATTACAAACAATAAATAATAAAATTGATAACTTTTTTTCAAAAAATCTAATTAATTTGCCATTTATCTTTTCTATTTAAATTTTTAGTCATGAATAATAATAAAGGTATTAAGTATCAGTCACATCCTACAGACAACCAACCATTTGATTGCAAAATCATTACCTAGAAGCCCTAGCTTTTCATGGTAACAAACTTGATAGATTGAATCAAAAGATTTCTTCACTTGAGAGGGATGAATTATTTTCATGAACAGGATCTCTGTGTGTTATCGCTAACCGCTGAACCGACACGGTTCTCCTTTACAGTGTAGCTTCTCATAGGTCTTGGGGAGGTGCATACTATTTGAGGAGTGTACAACAACAATAAAACCCCTCACCTAAAAATTTTCTTTTCTTTTTGAAACTAAAATGAAAAATGGGGGTCGAATTCAACCCCCTGCAAACTCAAGTGCCCCTAGAGGTCTCTAGGGCTCTAAAGTACAAGATAAAGTATGAAATATTTTGATAAAACTAAGTTGAATTTCAATAATTCATAATATGCATTAATCAAAATCAGTGCCTGTTCTAATATGCTATAATATGATATATAAGGTTGCATAAATCCAATATGATATATCAAATATGATTGACAATCTCAACTTTTCCCCTCAAAAACTTTTTGACTCCTAGATGCTTCTGACTAATCCACCCTCATCAAATCAAAAAGAACATGTCTCTCATTTTGTTCAAGAAAATTCTTAAGATTTGTTTTGAAATAGCATTTGTTTATTTTTTATTGTTTCATTTCATATATTTCTTCTATTAAAGTCATTCTAGTTTATATTACACAACAATTGAAAGAAGTTGTTCAATATGGATGTATTATTAAAATTTAATATTGAATGAATTGAGAAAGTCTTGAAGTAAAGTTTTGACCCAGCAAGTTTGACTTTCAACTATTGAGTTATGATGTTCAATAGAAAAGACAAGTCCTTCTCAAATCAAAGTTATGCAATGAAAATTTCAAAGGCATAACTTAAAAATGTTTTTAATTGAGTGAAATTTGGATTTAAAAACTATTCTTTTCACTTTTACCTTCTGCTTTATTTATGAGCTAAAAATTTAGTTATTTAATATTATCTAAAATTAATCATATTCCTAATTTTAGTGTTCTGCCAGTTGTGGTGTTGGAGTAGAGACCCGCCATGTTGTATGTCTAGATGGAGGAGAAAGGTCGTCGTTATGCCAGAACAAGGAAAAGCCCGCCAATTCTAGAGAATGCCAGGTTTGAATTTTTAACTTTTTACAGGAAAATTTGTCAATAAAGAAGCATTTACTATTTTAAGTCATTAAATTTCAATTGGATCTAAAGATAATTGATGCATTTTTAAATAATGTAAAATGTATTAATTGAAATTCATCAAATTTAATTTAATGTTGTTTTTCCTTTCTCGATGCTATGAAATGTGATCAGGAAATGGATTAAAAGGAAAAAATCTGAAATGCATATATTATTAACATTTATTTCCCAAGAGTCTTAAAGAACATGGACATCCGCGCATGTGCATCCGCTATGATGCTACACAAAATAACCCCTATTTTAAAATCCTTGCTAGTTTAAAACAACCAATCATGTCTTCAAGAAAACAAATGAAGAAACATGTTTGTAAAACTAGAGTACCAGATCATTTTAAAGTCCAGTGCCAACTCCTTAATTCATATTTCTAGATAAATTCTAGTCATCAGTGTTTTTAAAACAGTAAAAGAATTAAATTAGAAATAGGCATTTCATTTAGGTAGTAATTAGATTTACAGCAATTTTATCAATTTTCATAGAAAAAGTTCTGGTAACTTTTTAAGCAGTTCAAAAAATTCAAAACTTGAATCAGATCACTAACCTTTTTTTGAAAATAAATCTTTTCCCTAATTTGAAAGTTGCAACTCATGTGATTATTTGCAGGGAGAAAGGGGACAATGGACTGTTTATTATTCTAGTCCCCTAAGTTTTATAATAACATTTTCTCATTTTTGATTGGTTGCTTTATTAAGTTGAGTGTCTAAACGTTTCTAGCACTATTTGTAATCCATAGAATGAGTATTTTTGTGTATTATCATTGGGGATGTACATCATTTAATCGGCGGTTGTCTTATCCTTTAAGATCCCTGGATTATTTGTGATTATTGAGTGTTGTGCAGGAGTTATAAAGTTTGTTCTTGTTGTTTAATCTCTTCTTACTATCTGACTTTAGTTCCGGGAGCAAAGCAACCAATATTCACTTCTTACAGCCTTTCAAATAGTTTTTGAAAATCCTATCATTTTTTTAAAAATTAATTTTAAAAGATAAAAATTATAAAAATATTAACTTAACACAAATATACAATTTAACATAAATTCAAAAAAATTTACCTAATTTAATTCATCTAACATTTTCTTAGTTGAAATCCTTATATAAAAGTGATATGATCTTTGTCAGTCTGTTCTGAAGGATTTCGTTAAATGTTAAACTGATACGATTCTCCTTTACAGTGTAGCTTCTCATAGAACCTAAAAATTTTATATCTATTTTAGAGAAAATCCCACCTTAGATTTTTTTGTTTTTCTCTTGAAACTATAATTGGGAGGGTGAAATTAAACCCCCACCATCACATGTGTCCCTAGAGGCCTCTAGGGGCGTAGCCGCTTGTATTGTATATGGTACTAAGTATTTTTAAAGTACTCTATTAAAAGCCAGAATGATGTCATTAAATCCCATATTAGTTACCAATAAATTAAAAATAAATTTTTGAAATGAAACTTTGGAATATAATTGTCTCTGTTGTTTGTTAAAGTTAAAAGGATTTGTTTATATATTTTGTGCAAGTTGAAAATGAAAGTTTATGCATAATTCTATACTCACAAATTTTTTTTAAACAAAACATTTTTTTTTACAAGCTTAGCAATTTACAATTTACTTCACTTCAAATCACTGTATAAATAGCTCTTTCAAAGTCATGGCACAATTTTTCAAAAATCAATATATAAACACTGGGATCTAAAGAATAAGACAATGGCCGATAAATTGATGTACATCCCCAATGATGATACAAAACAATTACACCTTCTGTAGATTAAAATAAGTGGTTGAAACGTTTGAGCACTCATATTACTGAATTAACCAATCAAAATTCACTAAAGTCCCCAAAGTTGTTAGCTAACGAATAAGAAAACGTTATTATAAAACTTTGGGTACTAGTGTATTAAACAGCCTATTGTCTCCTCTCGCTGTGATAAAAACATGAATTAAAACGTAAATTATTATATGATGAAAGCAATTGAATTTTTGTAATGTCATAAAGTAAATTTTCTAAAAGCTCAGCTATTATGTAGAGTTATCCAACTTGTTCTATTTAATATTTTTTACAGACAGGCCTGTTTTCATTATTGGAAATAATAATTGCTTTCTTGGAAGAAAAAAATAATTGGTGTGAGTTTGAACATAACAAAGCATTTGATAGTTTTAGGTTGGAAGTTAAATTAAATTATTTTTCCATGTTGTTTTGAATATTTAGCCTAACGCCAGATGAAGGCTAAGATCTTGTTAACGGCTTGGTTGTCGAGAGATTCATCTCATTATTTTTATAGTAAAGCAATATCTTCATTTAAAGACTGTATTATTGTTCTAAAGTGGAACTTTTCTATAATTAGGGCATGTACGACCATACGTTACGCATTTAACGATTAGCTCATTTTGTTAATTTCAGCATGTTAGAATTTTTCTTTGAATGATGATTTCTGTAAGATTTACAAAGCGTATAGAATCCTGTATTTGAGCAATTTTGCAGAAAGTTTATTTACAATTTATTCATAAATTTAAATTTAATTTTAGACACTTCTCAAGCAATCATGTTTGTTCTATTGTCTGCTTTCAGTGCTTCGCTTAAATGGATGTTGTTATCCTTTGTATAACAAAATTTTGATATATTTAATTTCTCTACAACCTTCTTTTTAAAAGCGAAGTTTTTCTATAATTAGGGTCGGTCCGTCCGTCAATATGTCAGTCCGTAACGGTTAGCTCTATTCGTTAATTTAGACATGTTATTGTTGGTTTGTCTTAATTTAGAGCTTTGCTTTTATAGATGTTGTCTTTCTTGTTTGAACTCAGGGAAAAGAGAATGATATTCTGACAAACAATTCTAGAGGAAAATTTCCCCACAACCCCCTTCTCCTTTTCCTCCCCTTCTTACCCACCCCTCTTTAGTTACATAAAAAAAAACAAGATATACCCCACCTAACTTCCAAAGGTTTCGTGATTTTTTGTAGAATTGAATGTTAGAATAGCTAGGTTTAAACTAAACTTAAAATATTAAGATTGAGAAGGTCAGATATTTAGACACCACTCTGGAGAAAATTATATAACTTTTACCATTTAGGCATCATTAAATATTTATTTGTATTAACAAATTTCTAGTTTTCTCAGATTACATGGTTTATATAAACAAAATATCATATTAGTTAATATTTCAGTGAATTTTAATATATAAAGTATTTTCTCTTATTTTAATCTTTTTTTTATTATTAAACATATGTGTATACTAATGTTAAATAAATTATTGAATGAGAAGGAACTGTGTATTGGAATCTTTGCAACTTCATATTTTTTTAGTTTTATCATTATAAGAAACTGCAGCCGCATATAACTTTTATTTCTAAGTTAGCAGCATTAATCCAACGATTTTTAGCATCTGCCACAAAATAAGTTCCTAGAGTTTTAATAGTTATTTATCGCATGGTATTATAATCAGCTTTCCGCGGATATAAGATATACAATTACAAGATAAACTGTTTTTAATTTTTTGATTGTACATTTTTATACCTATTCGTTAAAAACTGGATATAATACGATACTATACATAATTTTTCAGTATGGCCTAGAAATGGTTTTAATCCAGCGGATATTAATCGGTTTCGAAGCCATACTGGAAAGTATTTCTTTTCAGGCCAACTGCACAGCACCTCTTCTGGAGATTGATCAGGAGCAAGCTGAAGATATTTACAATGAAGACAGTGATGATACCAATGATGATGATAATCAAGAGTAAGTTTTTATATTATGATTTTTTACACGGGTGAAGACCTTTTAATTGCATAATCTTTGTCTAAAAGTGCCAATTGGTATTGAGTTGATATTTTTTAATGTTTCAAGTCATTTAGACAATTAATACCAATAATTATATTAGAATGTTTCATGTCATTTTAAGTATGTAGTAATAATGCTATTCGACTATCGATATGTCGATATTATGACAACCTTAATCACTTTTTATCAGGGAGTGAGGGGACATTGGGCTGTTTGTTACACTAGCCCCATAAGTTTTATTATAGTTTTCTTATTCGTTGGCCTAACAACTTTAAGGACTTTTATTGAATTTTGATTGGTAAGTTAATTAAGTTGAGTATCCAAACGATTCGACCACTAATTGTAATCTATAAAAGGATTTATTTGTGTATCATCATTGGGTATGTACAACAATTAAACGGCTATTGTATTATCCCTTTAGATCCCTGCTTAATATGAGTCAGAGACTAATTAGATAGAACTAAAGGTTTTGATTTATGCTTTCAAAACATCATTTTGCTTGAGACACATTTTTCATAATAAAATCTCTAATATAGGGTCCGTCCGACCGTCCGTAATGGATAGCTCTTTTCGTTAATTTAGATATGATAGAATTGTCTTATTGATTTCAAATTTTATGTTTCCTATAACAGTTAGGTACTATTTAGGAAGCGTAGAAACTCTATGATCATTACCAGAATGTCCGTACGTCCATTTGAAACATGTTAATTTTTAACCTTTCTTGACAAAACCTTTTAAATACTACAATAATCCCATTACTCTGATTTTTTAAATACTGATTCCTGTTACAACAAGGTACAATGTTATAAGCGAATCATCTCTATAATCAAATCCTAAAAATGTAAGTAAGTCCTTAAAAAGTATCTTGTATTTAAGCAGTTTTGCAACAAATTTACTTTTTAAACTTATGCATGTATATTCTGTTCATTCAGTTCTGACACTCTACAAATGTTAATGTTCGTTTGTCCTACCGTTTTTAGAGCTTCGATATTATGGATGCTGTCATCCTTGACTTATGTATTATCTAGGTATAATTATGATGAATATGAAGAGATACTTGATGAGCCAGAACAAAGAGATGTTGGAGATAACAACGAGGATAGTAAAGATATCACTGATATCATATCTAATAAACTAGGTAGGCACTTCTTATTTAGCGAAGCTATTCTATAATTCCAAAGTGGGAGAAACGTTATTTTCTAGGCTCCTATTCGAGATAGAAGGTTGAAACTTCTTGTCAACATTTTTATCATTATGGAGCATAATTATCTTTAAAACAATCATTGCGCATTTTTACGGAATTTTTGTTTCGATATTTATCGAGCATCAAGTATGTAATTTATCAGTATTTCAACAAATGCTCTTAAAATCTGCTTGTGTGTATTCTCATCCATAATTTTTAATGCTTAGCTACTAATGGATGTTGTCATCCTTGTTTACATTGTTTTGTATTTGTATGTGATACTTTAAGTGTAGTGAAATATATTTTCAAAGTTAAAAAGGCTTCAATTACCATTAAATTATAAAAATTATAAGAACACAGAAGAAATAAGCCTTTTAAAACTATCAAATACTTTATTTTTTTTACAGATTCCCTGATAACCTCAACTAGACTGATGACCAACGAGGTATTGCACACAGCTGATTCTTTAATACCTGGAAACTCTCTCCTGGACGAGGATCAGGATCCTGCAGCAGATGGCAGCAAGATCCAGGCCTCTCCCCAGGTCTGCCTGGACAACTTCAAGAACTGTGCCATAGTTGTGGAGTCAGAGTTGTGTAAATATAATTTCTATCAGATTAACTGTTGTCAGAGTTGTACTCTTAATTTAAAATAATTTATCATCAACAAGATTATTTCGTTTTTTTATTATGAAGTATTTTTCATATCATACTTCCATTTAATCTCATACAAAATTATTTCTTGAACATATTTTATAAGTTATTGAGGTTGTGCTATTATTCTTTTGAAATTACCAAAGAAGATTTCTTCTAGTTTTTTTTAAGTACGCAATAAATACACAGTTTTAAAATGTATTATGATTTTACTAAATACCAAAAACTAACTTATTAGAAAATATCAGAATGGTCTTAAAATAGTACCAGTAGTATTATTAATATGATATGCTAATGAAATAAAAATTTTATATACTTATATAGAACAGAAAATATAGATATCATTTTACAACATACATAAAGATTAAAGACATTATAAATAATTTAAAATTTTAAAGTTTCTTTTTCTTCCAATTTCAAATACTTCTTTTATAATTCATTATAATTTAATAATTTTTTGTTTAAATAACTAAATTGATATTATGTGTTAGATTTTGTACTACATATTCTTTAGTTCAATAAATTAACATATTAACAACCTATTTTTATTGCTATTGTGAATATTTGCTGTTGTTGGTCGGGTTGTTGACTTCATTTATAATACAAAGTAGAACAATGTCTGTCTGTCCGTCTGAAGCTTAAGATCTCAGTAATCACTGAACCGATTGGGTTCTACTCTTCAGGGAATATACCTACTGCGGTGGTTTTAAGCTATTTTCTTGGGGGATGGGACACCAAAAGTATTTTTTTTTCTTTAAATTCTTTATTGGAGACTAAAAAAAGACCAAAGTATTATGTGACCAATTCTGGATATAAATGATCTAATTCGGAACTTTGAATGTTGTCATCCTTGTTTTGTAATAGGCCTAGCAAATGATGCGCACTACTCCCAAGATTTGTTACATAAACAACTGATTCACTCAAAATGTCTAGTCGACCACAAACTCTGCCCTCCTTTGTTTTTTAAATAAATTAAAAACAAGAAAAGGGATATTTCCTTATTGGAAACCACTGTTAGACCAAAGTAACCAATTCAGGATCTACTTTAATTCACTACTCTAAATGTTGTCATCCTTGTTTTGTAATAGGCCTAGCAAATGATGCGCACTACTCCCAAGAGTTGTTACACAGACAACTGTGCTGCCAACTTTGCCAAAATGGTTAACAATAGAGTTACACTAGAATTTTTTTTCAAAACTTAATATCACTTGAAATTCCATTCATAATGACTTCTATATGTACTAGCGGTTCTGTATTCGAAGGGGCAGAGATAACCTAGAAAATAGCTTTAAACCATCCCTGGACTTAAATCTGAAAACAAAATAGATTAAAGCCATCACAGGCCCTATGTGAAGCTTGCCTAGAATAGAGAACCCAATCAGTTCAGTAGTTATTGAGATCTTAAGCTTCAGATATAAAACCCTTACTACTTTATATGATAGGATGCTAGAGGAGGTGAATTGATAATGGATATATCATTACTTGGATGATACACCATGTTCTCAAATAAAGTTAAACTCGCCGCGGGCTAAAATAATGATACTCACCTTCAACCCCATGTATCCCATCCTGTATCCAATTCTGGATGAACGAACTGACCAATGAAAGAGTTCAATGTAAACAACAATTTCCCACCGTTATATTATCCACTCATATTCTACGAATCTACATCCATTAGAAGTTGCTTGATGAAAAAAATGGAACAGTACATCTATTAAACAAGAAAATAGCTATTGTTGTTAAACAGGTTTTTTTCAAATATGAAGCTAAATGAGTAGGGATTTCTTATGTCAAAAGTAATCAACATTATACAATACTCAATATATGAAATATGTAGGTTCTAATTTTCAAAAATAGTCTAAAACTAATTTGTCTTCTGTATAAAGTTGATTAAGAATAATGTTTGATGACTAGAGTCTAGTCAACATTATACAATATTCAACAGAGTAAATATAGACTAATCAATTAACTTTTTTTGTATTTTCCACAATAATTCAATTTTTGCCTCACTTCAAGATAGAACAAAGACGATATAGTCCAATGTTAACAAAGCTTGTAAAAATGATAAGTTAAGCCCATATCAAGAGAAAGAGAGTAAGAGAAGGAAAAAAATTTAAAGTGCTTCATATTAATTTTATATAACTAGAATTGGTCAACAAATGTAATAAATACACATCTATATACAAATTTAAGAATAGATAAATCTGCGATTAGAGGGTTATACTTTTCGTTTCATTCGAGCAAATGTTTTTTTATTTATGATATTTGGTCTATTGATAATTAGTCTAATATCCACTGAAGTGTCTCAAAAGTTGGTCACTTTGCGGTCTTTTTAGTAGCGAACCTACTCTAATATTTATCTTTTTTACGTCCGTCATTGATTTTATGAAGAAAACATAATTTTCTAGTCAGCTGTTAAGATAGACATGATATTGTTATAAAGATACCCCTTAGCCTTACGATTGTTCACCTACTAATCTTGTGCATCCCTACTAATGGCCGCTGTTATCCTAGTTTAGAGGAATAGCAATTTTGTAACTATAAGGAGTCCGCACGAAATTAAACTGAACAAGAATAAGCTCTGAAACAATAGTAAAAATGACCATAAACACTTTCAGAACTGAATAAGTACACGTATAAGTCGAAACAAAATTGTAAGTTAATTTGTTGCAAAGCTGCTTATACAGGATCATTCTTATATAAAAGTAAGAGGATGTCTGTACCGAAGGATCTCGCTAAACCAATATAATTCTCTTTTAAAGCGTTACTTCCTGGGATTGTTTATAATAAACTAAGAGGGAGTTGATACCAACACCCTGGCATCCTCCCTAAAGGGGGGTAAACTAAAAAAATAAAAAAAACTATTGAAGGGGGGTAAAGATCCCTTTACCCCCCCCCCCCTTGAACCTCTCTGTTTATCTAATTACATTATGTAAGACAATTACATAATTACAATGAAGCCTTGTTTTAACAAGAAAACAAGGAGGATATTCTTCAAATAATAAAGTGATGTCAGATTTAATGAGGGTAGGTCAGTCCGTCCATCCTTAACGGATAGCTCTTGTCGTTAATGCTTAATAGCTGCTGTCGTTGTCGTAGTCCAGCTGAACCAAAGAGTAATAGATATTTTTTAAAGAAATCAGAAATAGGTAGAACGTTTTTCCTTCCTATTTACTAAAGCCGCCCCACAAAAACACATGAATAAATTCAATTATTGGTTACTGAAATAAAATGCTTTTTGATTTTAAAAGTATTTAGACTAGTTTACAGTACAAAATTAGCTACCTGTGTATTTATCTATAGCTATGAAGATGAGACTTACTAATTAAAGTATTCACCAGAGACATTCCACAATGAGAACTACTTTTTTGTTTAGAAGTGTATTCAGAACTTTGCCAGGGGGGTGCGCGAAGCGTAACGAAATTGTTAAATACTCTTTAAATCATTATAATAGGGTAACAGGATGTGTCTGTCTGAACCGAAGGATCTCGCTAACCGCCAAACCGATATGGTTCTCCTTTACAACGTAGCTTCTCATATGTCCAGGGCAGATTTATAACTTTAATAGGGGAGGGTATCACCATCCTTCCAAGATAAGTCGCCCCAAGAAAAAAATTCTAACCCCCTCCCTTTCAAAAGGGCCTAGTCGCTAGTATCAATTAAAGCTATAATTTTAGGTAGGTTGAGTTGAAACTTTCACTGGGGTGAAAATATTTAAAATAATCAAAGGGGTGCATGTGGAAGTTCCGGTAAGGTTGTTTATAAATTTTCACTAGGGGGGATATTACCACCCCACTCGTACTCACAGCAATAGTTACATCAGAAGAACAAAGAACAATCAAGACGAAAAAACTTTTTTGGTCAACATGAGAGATGTAAGAAGTACAGAAAGATAAACTTAAACATTATAATTCTTTTTTTGTTATGTAAGATAATTAAAATAATGTGATTACAAGGATGACAACATTGGAAAAATTGAGTTTTTGTTTGTAGCATGAACATGAACAAAAGACCGAGAGATAAAATAAAGTTATATTTGATGATCTTTGATAACATGTATTTTAACACACACAAAAAAAAATCAGTAGTCTTTTTTGAATAGCAGCAAAAAAATATCCCCAATAGCGTAACTGACAAACCGACACACAAAGTGTGGATTATAGAGTAGCTACGCTACAAAAAAAGTACAAAATCCCAAATCGCGTAACTGACAAACCGACAGACAAAGTTGATTATAGAGTAGCTTTGCTACAAAAAAAAGTACAAAGTCCCAAAGACGTAACAGACAGACGGACAGACCAAGCAAGTGAATTATAGAGTAGCTTTGCTATAAAGAAAAAGTACAAATCCCAAATTGCATAACTGACAGACGGACAGACAGACCAAGTAAATTATAGAGTAGCTTCGCTACAAAAAATGTACAAAATCCGAAATAGCTGACAAACGAACAGACGATAAATTTATTGTATAGATGTATATTCAGACAATTACCTGTTGGGGACCCTTTTCGTCTGCTAGCAAATTGCTTTCCGCTCTTTTGTTGCGACTTGGTTGTGATAATATTCCTGATGCTCGGGAACAGTTATTTAACATCTATTGCCTTACTCTAATTGGCAGACAAAGAAGATTATAGAGTAGCTTTGCTACAAAAAAGTACAGAAGATGAAACACAAATATGTAATTGAGTTAAAAAACATAACCAACTGATAAAAACTTTGGAAAAGGAAAGAATATTATCAATAAATTCAACATCAAACTTTTTAATAGTTTTACCCAACTTTAAGAATAGCAATTTAAGTTTTGTGTAAGGAAATAGAATAAAATATATATATATATATTACATGATGAAATTGAAATTCTCTGTAACATGGTAAACTTTAATATATAGATTAAATAAGAGTCTGTGAAATTCGTGGAAGCCAAAATTGTGTCTATTTGGGGTTTTGTATTATATCTTGCACTAGCGGCTTCGCCCCTAGCCTCTAGAGGCTTTACCCCAAGAGGTATTTTTAAAAAATTAAGCACCGCTGGTGCTGCCACCACTAATTTCAAATAATTTTTTTTTTTAAATTGAGGGATTTTTTTTTGTTTTTTGGAGGGGGTTGAGGAAGTCCCACCTCCCAAGAAAATAACCTAAAACTACCAGAGGACCAGTAGGAAAATTCCCTGAAGATTAGAATCCAATCGGTTCAGTGGTTACCGAGATCTTAAGGGACGGACGGACAGACGGTCAGACATCAAGCTACTTATAGATTTATTTTTGGTTAGATTCCAATGCTTTTATCCCATGTAATGTAGTCCAGAAAAAAAATTAAGATTAAAACATTAATAGTCATATAAATATTTGATTGTCACAAAAGTTGAAAGAATAAACCAAAACATTTGAAAGCCATTCAGCTTCATTATTAAAGTAAAAGAATAGAGGTAGCAAGAGCTATAAGTCACTTTTCCTTCAAGGCAAGGACCCTGTCCCGATTTTGTTTTGGATCTTAGAATATGATTTAATAGCAGGTAAAAATTTCAAGTTTCTGTCCATAGGACTAACATGCAAAATGGCTAAATAGAACAAGGATGACAACATCAATAAAAGCGAAGCTCTGAAACGGTATGACAGACGAACATTAACCCTTGTAGAGTGTCAAAACTGAATACACAAAATATAAATATTCAAGTTTTGACAAAATTATATGTAAATTTGTTGCAAAACTTCTTAAATACAGAATACTGTTTAAGGACAGTCATTTTTAGGACTTGATTATAGAGATGCTTCGCTTATAATATTTTACCTTATTGTAATAGGAATCAGTACTCCAAAAATCAGATCAATCGGATGATTATATCACATAAAAACTGTTATTAAAAAGTTAAAAAATAACTTGTTTAAAATGGACGTACGGACATTCTAGTACGGTTTCTAAATCGTACCTAACTACTACAGGAATCATCATGCAAAGATTGAAATCTATAGGACAATTCTAACATGCCTAAATTAACGGGAAAAGCTATCCTTTGCGTACGGACGGACATACGGACCGACCCTAATTATAGAAAAGCTTCGCTTTTAAAAACTGTGCATAAATGAATAAAGCTATTCTAATGAAATATGATGGATAAATAATAAATAATATTTTATCAATTT
>LS047818.1:0-15848 GCA_900241095.1 Acartia tonsa | reverse complement strand
CCCCCCCCCCCCCCCCCCCCCCCCCCCCCCCCCCCCCCCCCCCCCCCCCCCCCCCCCCCCCCCCCCCCCGCAATGATCTTGGTGATCCTTGGTAGGTCTATTTTTCCTATATTCACGGGTTTTTTAACATAGCATGGCGAAGAGTTGTGCCTATTTTGGGCCAAGGCATTAATCCTACATTTTTTTATTGCGTATTCGACATAGACGCTATAGCCATTTTCATGATGGTTAGTCATGACGTGGTGTTGGGCTGAGCAAAGGCGCTACAAAAAGTAATATTCATTTCAATGTTTATTTTTATATACAGACATTAAAATAGAGGTAGATACAATGATTAAAATATAATTGAGATTCTTTAATTATTCATAATGAGTATAGGTACATGATTTTTAAACACATAAAAAATCTTATAAAGGTAGAGATTTATGTACAAAAATGTTACGATTAGCATAACTCGTATTCTGTATTTTGATGAATCATTTCTAACATGATCTTGGACATCTTAACCTTCTTCGAACGAATACCATAGAACAACATTTCCGTGAATTTCGGGGCTAAAAAGACAAATGATATGAAAATATAAAGACTAATGAACATATGGGTTTATACGTGTGAATTGAATAGCCCCATTAATTTTGATGAGGCTTCACATGGTTTTAAGCTATTTTATTATTAAAATCTTGGAATAGATTTAGTTTTAGAAATTATGAGTAAAAATTTAAAAAATTAAACCACGAAGGCGCGGGCTATCAAAACTGGTAATAATTAAAAGATTTAAATTTTCGTGGAAAATTGTCTGTTCTACAATGCTATACATGATTTTTCAGTATAGTGAGAGCCGGTTCTAATCCAGCGGACATTAATCGGTTTCGAAGCCATACTGGAAACTAAATTTCCTTACCATACACTGTCCTGGAGGACATCCTCCGTTGACAGCAAAGACACCTCCCAGAGCAGCTATAACTCCGGTTCCTCCTACTGCTGGGGCTAAAATAAAACACAAGTTGATTTTAACATAATATTTAATGATTTATCAGGGCTTGGCAGCCACATTCTTAGGACTACTAGGCTATGGAATTTTTAAAAATAAGGGAGAACTTGATGGGTTTTAGAGATCTATTCTGAAGGTTAGAACCAATGAGAAATCCTTATAATAAAGTTACAGGATGTTTGTCTGTTTGTACGGAAGGATCTCGCTAAACGCTGAACCGATCGGGTTCTCCTTTACAGGATAGCTTCTCATAGGTCCCGAGTTATAAACCTCCTTTTTCTGATTTTCTAAGATAATACCTATAGTGTAAATAACAGAAATGTTTTTCTTGTAATACATCTCATAATACCTTTATGTATACTTAAACAGGGAACCATGACTTGATTTTTTTCTATAACTCTAATGGTATGATTGTATCGTAAAATAGAAAACGCAGGTTTTCTGACCCACCCTGTTTCAATGTGGTAAACAAGATTTAGTGCTATGTATATAAAAACAATTTACCTACAAAAGATGAACCTGCTAATGCAGCTGCTACGCCTATAGCTGCTCCTCCTATCACAATGTAATTTGGATCCACACCCTATATAAGATTACATCATAGAGTAGTTTTTGCAGAAAGAGAGAGGGGACAATGGGCTGTTATTACACTAGTCCCCAAAGTTTTACAATAACGTTTTCTTATTCGTTTTATTATTCGTTGGCTTTGGAGACTTACTGAATTTTGATTGTTTTTTTTTATAAAGTTGAGTGTTCAAACGTTTCAAGCACAATTTTCTTATCTACAGAAAGGATTATTCTATGTCATCATTGGGGATGCAATGTACGTACATCAATTTATCGGTCATTGTCTTATCCCTTTAGATCCCTGAGGTTTTTTTACACAATAAAAACAAGAAATTGTCATACAAGTAGGAATTTACCTTGCAGTTATTTGCACAGGCTCCAATATTTCCATTTGTATCTTTACACTAGAATTTTTAAACATTTTAATAACAAGGATGACAATAACCATAAAAGCGAAGCTCTGAAACCGTAGGATTAATACTTGTAAATGTAGGGTGTCAGAGCTGAATAAGAATATAAATGTATAAGTCTAAAGAAAATTATAAGGTAATTTGTTGCAAAACTTCTTCAAGACATGATACTGTTTTAGGACATACCAAGAGTTTTAGGACTTTTTATATTATAGAGTTGCTACGCTTCCTAACTCCGACAGAATTGTTAATTCAGACAACTCTAACATCACCTACAGCAATAAAGTAGCTTTGATACTAAGATATAAATCCTTAAAATAAAGTAAAACTATCTCTGTCTGTGTGTGTACCGATTAACTGATACGGTTCTCCTTTACAGTGTAGCTTATCATAGTTCCTGGGCAGGTTTATGATTATTTAGAAGGTGGGTACCACCCTCTTAAGATAAACCGCAAGAAAATATAATTAGTTGCCATTTAAATATATTCTGGTAAACATTTAACGTGCCGTTAAAGGCCACTAGGGGCGTAGTCGCTGGTATTTAATATTTTACTCACCATGAATATATTGTAAGAGTAACCTTCATAAGCTACAAGAAGACATCTGTCCCAATCTTTATCAAATTTGCATGCCTCTCCAGTGCTGGACATACAGTTGGCCTTTCCAAAATCTGTACGATCGCCAACCTAAATTAATACATAAAAAAATGAGAAAATGAGTATAATTAATAAATTACAAAAATCTTATGTAAAAAATTAAATGATATGCAGTATGGCTTCAAACCCGTAATATATACTCTGGATTAGAACAGGTTTTCAGTCATACTGAAAAATTATGTCTAGCATAGTATTATATCCAGTTTTCTACTTATATAAAAATGTACAATCATAAGATAAAAGTTTTTTTTTAGCCCGTGCCTTCGACATTGTACATTTATTCCGCGGAAAGTTGATTATAATAGGATGCAATAAATAACTAATCTTACCCCGCCTGTGAAACAATGACTTGGTTTAACATATCCCAAGGGTGGCTGAAATAATATATTTATATTTTTCCGTCATTGTTAGTTCAATGTTATTGTAATAGTTTGATATCTATATGTAATGCCAGAATTTTATTAACGCTATGATAACTACAATAATGAAATTTAAGACAATCAATTTAATGATATGATTTCATTGTCTAAATTCTATAAAGTGAAGTTGACATTTTTAATGCTAAAATACTAAGGATTACTAAGAAGTAGCGGGTTTTTACTATTTCTGGCCCCCGCGTGGGGCTCTAACCCTGCGGGTTTAACATTTACCTAACCTAAAATAACCTATCAAAAGCTACTATGAAAATACGACGAAACACGCTAATTAATTTTCTTTCCATAATCCAATAATATTTAATTAAATTTTCTGGTATTTTAGGCCAGTTAAAATATTGAAATCTTACATTCATGCCATACTGCTCTGCTATCCAGTCCAAGTAACACCTTCCATCTAGTCAAAGGGTTTGTTAAAGAGGGTCATTTTTTCGCGCATTTTCCGTAATGTTGTGAGTTTTAATTTAGTTAAATGAGCTTATTAAGTAAAACTGTTCTTAATTATAGCCATGTCATATATATTCATTTGGTCATAATTAAGAACAGTTTGACTTGATAAGCGCATTTGACCCAACGGTAACACATAACTTTACGCGAAAAAATGAACCCTTTGTTAAATAAAAATGAGAAATGCAAGTTTTAAAAATCATCCTTAAATAAAAGCTACAAAGGAAACTAGATAACAAATAATTATTTAAATAAGCTTTACGTTTATTTTGTAATAATTGCTAGGCAGTTGTTAATGTTAATTACAAAAATTTAATAACATAAATAAACCTGTAAACACAGCTGGATTCTCAGCTCTCACATCAAAAACTGGGATAGTGTTCTAATAATAATTAGAATTTATGTATATTTTGTAATAGTAAATTTTCCATGTAAGCAGTATTGCTGCAATATTTTTACATAATATTAACATAATTTTACCTTAAATCGATTTTGAAAAACATCTTTGATTCTAGTCCTATCACATCCTAATATATAATCAAATAAGGCCTTATTTGAGGTTAGTATTTTCTATGCATATGTATACTATAGTTTGTACATAAGTTACCCATGTATAATTTCGGAGACCATTTTAAAAAAAGTCGGATACATAGCATGTATCCAATCGGATCATGGCTTACTACATTGTGATAGTCGGATACTTTTTGGTTATATGGCGTTAATTAGATACATTTTTTGACTTAAATGGTATCCGACTATTTTTTGTATCATTTTAACTAAATTTTTTTTGCCATTAAAAAAAACGGAAAAATATGGTATCTGAATAAAGTAGGTGGACATTGACAAAGTGTCTCAAAAATCAGCCATATGACGCCATAAAAATGAAGAGATGAGAGGAGAAGTGGGAAAGAAAACCCCTAATAAAGAGATGGATAATCCCACATTTTTTGACGTCACAAGGCTGATTTTTAAAGACACTTCGTCCAGCTACTGAATAAAACTTTTACCTAATTTGTATTAGACTTTTTTTTAACCAGGTTTCGGGAAGAAATAAGTTTCAAGTGCCTTGAAAATTTGATTCAATATTAGGTACATTTATTACCTTTAGAAATTGACAAAGATCCAACCCAATGAAATAGCTTCTTGCCATTGGTATCCTTTGTTCTAACCAATGGTGACCCAGAATTTCCAAAAGTTATGCACCTAAAAACACATATCTCCAATTCTTAGGCAGACTAATTGAATTAATAAAAAAATAAATATAACCAATAAAGGTTATAAAGGTTAGTGAATAAGATTTATCTTTTTAGGAGCGTAGCTATCTATATTTCGAGATGTTCGTCCGAAAGTATGTAAGAATGTTATTCTTAACTAAAGGGCTTCCAGTATATGACTAATTAGGTCTGTCGTTCATGCAACAAAAGACCTATGCATAATTCATGCAGAATGGTTTCGTGATTTTTTTACTTTACAGGTAAATATTATAATAATGAATCTGCTCTTTAGAAGCTAGTAAAAGTGGCTGGCTCAGATTATGACGTCAAAAAAAATAACCAATGAGAGGCCATTATACACTCTAATTGACCAATGGTAAAATTTATAGTGGCCTCTCATTGGTTAATTTTTTTGACGTCATAATCTGAGTCAGCCACTTTTACTAGCTTCGCTCTCTATCTCACTTTGTAAGTTGATCCATCCACAATTTTTAGAGCTTAGTTACTCATGTATATTGTCATCCTTCTTTTCTCATTATTTATCTCAACTAGTATTTTGAAAATAGGTGGAGGTTTTTGGAGTGTAGCTTCTTAGGATTAAAAATGCTACATTCTTCAACTCATTCTAATCTAAATGCTTTATAATATGTTTACCCT
The DNA here is from genome assembly GCA_900241095.1 of Acartia tonsa. Taxonomy (NCBI): domain Eukaryota; kingdom Metazoa; phylum Arthropoda; class Copepoda; order Calanoida; family Acartiidae; genus Acartia; species Acartia tonsa. The sequence continues at coordinate 10,472 of LS047818.1, read as the reverse complement.
CTTGCAGAATCGTCTTTGTAGCATACTGTTCCTCTTGGATAATATGTATTAGAACCCATCCAATTTGGATCTGCACAAGTAGTCTATAACATAAACATAAGTCATATTAAACTTAACATTTATAACATTCTAAAAAAAACTTAGATTATATATTGCATAATATTCTCTATTTGTATTTTACAAGTAGGAAAGCAAAAAAACACAGTTTGAACATAATAGATATCGTTTGTTAATACAGTTTAGAAAATAACTTTTCAGAAAGAAAACTTTTGTCTAGGTGAGGGGTGTATGACTATATTAATTGTCTATAGGGGCCCTTGAGGGGGAGGGGGAGGGGGGAGTCTGTCCACCACCTACTTTCAATTGTATTTAAATTTTTTTTTTGGGGGGGGGGTGAGTATAATTTTTTTCTAGGGGCGATTCCTCTTGAGAGGGTGGTGGTACCCTCTCCCAAAATGCTTTTAACGGGTATAGTCCCTTTCGTGGCAACGCTCCTTAAGGGGCGATTCTTCGGGTTTTTTTTTACAGTAGCTTTTCTCCTATTTCTAGCACCTGCGGGGCCACTTGCCTAACCCTGTGGGGCAATCACCTAACCCAATATAACCTAACCTAACCTAAAATAACCTATCAAAAGCCATTTTAAAAATACTACGTATCGCCCCTTAAGGGGCGTTGCCACGAAAGGGACTATTCCCGTTATAATTCTTCCCAGGACATATAAGAAGCTAGCCTGTGAAGAAGAACCATGTCCTTCAGTAAACACACACAGAGATCCTGTTACTTTATTATAAGGATTTCTGTTAATATAAATTATAAATGTAAAAGAAATTTACCATAGGACTCATTGGGGCGGTTTTGGGTATAAAGTTTGTGTAGATAAAATTATCCAGGAATCGTTGTGGAGCTCTGTAAGCTGGCTCTGGATCCATCCATGAAACAAGTCTACCCTAACATTTGGAAGTATTCTATAAGATTTTGTATAATATTTTATGTATTCCTATTAATTTAAAACAGGGGGGTTAGTTTCCATTATAACTTCTGCCTTTTTAAATGAAAAAGAGAGACTAACGTCATTTCGTGTAAAGACATACAAACATATTGTCCTAGATTAATTAGTCTTGGTTAGATTATTAAAAGAACCATTCTTATAGCCAAAGTTGTATATTGCTTTGCTAACTTATATGGATGGACGGGAGCATGGACATAGGAACGACTGCTAGGGTGCGGACGCCTTGTTGTTCAGGCTCGGTTAGACTATTTTAGAACCATTGTTCTAGCTATACTGAATCCAAATTTAGAGTTAGTATGAATTAGGGTGTAACAGACGTAACGAATTGATAAAGAGGCATATAAATACTTTGGAAAGAGTTTATATTTGTGCAACTTACTGGATTACTATCATAACTTGCAGGATCAGTGGGTAAACAAGCAGGGCTGATTGTCTTGTTTCCTAAGTAAGGAATCAGAGCCTAGAAGTTATAGAGATATAATTAAGGATCTTAAGGGATAAGACAATGGTCGATAAATTGATGTACATCCCCAATTATGTTACACAAAATTAACCCTCTTGTAGATTATAATCAGTTGTTGAAACGTTTGGACATTCAACTTAATGAACCAACCGATCCAATATCCAATAAAAGTCCCCAACGGATAAGAAAACACTGTTATAAAATTTTGGGGACTAGTGAAATAACAGTCTAATGTCTCCTTGATGTTTAAGTAAGTATGTTTAGTATATACGGTTTTAACCTGGGGATTAGAAACATGATAAACAGCAATGTCTCCTCCTGAACTGGGATCTCCAATACGAAAATTTGGATGTTGAGTTATCTAAGATATTATATGTATATATTAAAATATAAAACAGGGTGTTCAAAAATCCACTATTTTATATTCAAATCTTTTGTTTTATTAGTTCTACTCTAATTATAGGTTACTTTATATTTTGAAATCCATTTTTCCTTACACTTTATATATTTTCTTTTAGTTGTCAGACTTCTGAAAAAGTCTATTTTGTCTAAAAAATTATTAATCCTTGCCTTATTAACATAAAGTATTATTTCAGGTTCAGGTGTGAATACTTCAGGAATTGGTTCTGTAGTAAATTCTCCACAAACTTGAAAATTAATAACAGTTTAAGTAGATTAAACCCATAAGAAATGAGAAAGTAATGCAAAATATATGCTAAAGCGAAAATAAATATAGTGTGATAAGGTGTTTTTTTTCAGAGGGCAAAACTAAAGTAACCTTAAAAAACGTCAAATGCTTTTCAAAGTCAAAAAGACAGTAATTAATTATCTATGTATGTTTGTTAATTCTTGGCTTAAAAAAAAACAACTTTCCAGTAATTAAAAAGTTACTTTGTTTTCAAATTATTTTTTAAAAATCAAAGGAACAAATTATGAACCTATTTATTTTTTACCTATCTGAAAATCGGTTGGTTTAGCAAGATCAACGATCGGATTTGATCCACAATAGGGAGTTTTCTAAAATTAAAAATACTCCACATAATGTCTTAATACTAAAATTAAAAATACTCCACATAATGTCCTAATACAAAAATAATGAAAAATTGTAACCAAGATATTCAAAATTCAGCATTGAATACCTCTGTAAATCTTATTTAATATCCCTAAACATGAATTTGAAATAATTAATACAAATATTATGATTTAAAGAATTTGAATCTCACATTTTTACAAGAAGATTCGTCTCCAGTTTTTCTACAGCAACATGGTTCTAAAGTCTGTCCGGTTACTTGATCCTTAAAGAATATTCTTATGAAAAATATATTTGTCCGATAAAAATACTTATTAAAATAAACTGATTATTATATGTTTCTTACAGTGTCACAAAGAAATAATTTCCTTACAGTATTTTTTACATACAAAGACATTACCTTGCAAATGTTATTACAGTGAGCAGCAGATACCAGGATAGTTTCTTTTGGATATGCTGAAATTTTTTTTTAAATTTTGATAAAAAACTTTCCCATAATAAAAAAAGATAATAAGATGTCAAAATTATTCTAACTTACAATTACAAGTTTCAATCTTAAGATATAAAGTAAAGAATTTATTGTCCATGTGTGTCGCATCTGTGTCGGGCTGGTTTTGGCTTTTTTACACTCTTAAATATAGTATAAAAAAGCAAGTATAAATGAAAATTAAACCTGAAAGGAGAACAACCCCACACCGATGTCTGCCTCTAAATCCACTGTATTTCAATGAACATAGCCACGGAGTTCTAAAATATAATATTTATTACTCCCATTTCTCGGCAGCTTCGTCGCATTTATCCGCGCGGCTTGCAACTTAAATAAGCCACCAAAAAAGTAGCAGCGCCATAACACAACATAGTGGTTCAGCCGAATGTTGAGTGCTAAAGATTCTGGTGTCGCACCCGATTTATTCCTTACCTATCAAAATTGATTTTGTTAAAATTAATCAGTTAAAATTACTAAATAACTCACTTTGATTTTTGGTAGGCAAGTTGAAAATCTCCAGGAGTTCCAAATTCCAGCTGTTTTCCTGTTCTCTTCTTGGACTTATCTTTGCCAAGCAAAAAACTTTCTATCTTTTCATTTGCACTCTTTCCAACTGAATTCCTAAATAAAAAAGGACTAATATGAATTTACCAAGATGTATTGTTGACCATTAGACCCGGGGGGGGGGGGGGGGGGGGGGGGGGGGGGGGGGGGGGGGGGGGGGGGGGGGGGGGGGGGGGGGGGGGGNNTGGTTTTCCCAATTCCCCCCCCCCCCCCCCACCCCTCAACCAAAAAGTTTTTGGTTACATAATAATAAGTTGATTTATACCTTTTTTCATCATCACGTAACATTAAACTACGCTTTTGTCCAGTTTGTCCAACTAAATATAAAACATGTCTATTCGCGAATATAATCAAAATAATAAAAACCATTATTAGAGTGTGTTTTTTAATAAGCAAAAAGTATTTTCTTCATTGGGGTTTATGGTTTTCAACAAATTATGTATAAATACTGTTTTTTTCCGAAGTGACTTATTTTTGAAAAATTATTCAACCATGAACAATTTACAAGGTTATTGTTTCAATAACATTATTCTAAATGCAGCTATCTATCAAACGGCTTGCAGCAAATCTTTGTCGCACACAAATTGAATCGTAATTGAAATTTCTAATAGAAATCCTTAACCATCTATTACCAATAATACACAGGAAGTGCACAGCGCACAGAAACACGTAAAAATTTTGCGCATTTTTAAATGTAACACAGTTCTTGAAACTTATTTTATAAACCTTTCATTTCCGGTTCTATTGAAGTGCGTACAGAAACTATAATGCAAGCCGTTTGGGAGCTTTATACAGGTAAAGTTATGTTGTCAAACAAAAACCTCAGATAAATAGGATAATGGAAATGCATAAAACATTTTTGTCAAAAAAGGTAAAAATTTTATTATATACTTTTAAAATCATGCCTAAATATTACAGGAATCTTCAAAAGTTGAAATGGATAGAACAATTATGACATGCCTTATTTAAAGAGATTTTCGTTACGGTCGGGAAGCGAACTGACGTACGGACATTTGAAAATAGGAAATTTTAGAATAATTAGAAAATATACTTACTTAGAGCTTTACACGGTGCTGATCCAAACTGAAAATTGGGGTCTAATAATTGGTTCCAAGAAATATCTAAAAAATCTAAAAAATAATATGCTATTTTTAAAATATCAAATAGTTTTGGCATAATTACATTTTTATAATAAAAAAAACTTTTAATTGTCAAAATTTCTCATTTCCTTATTTTCCCTCTAGGATTTTAGGTTTTTTTTTATACTAGTTGCCTCTCCCCTAGCCTTTATGGGCTTAATCCAAAAGAGTGATGAAAAGCATCATAAAAGTTATGATTTGTTTTTCACCTTTTAAAAATCAGGAGATTCAATAAAAAAAATATTTTTAAATTCGGTTGGATAAAGACCGATTTAAATTTTTAAAAGAAATATTTAGGTTATACATATAGTGTTGAAAGGACCTACCGTCTACAAGCTGTTGATAAATACAATAGGTGAAAATGTCTCCCTCTAGGCCTATTGGATTATAAATCTAAAAATGGGATAACTACGTCAGTTCAAAATAAATCAAAATATAAAAATACTCGAATCCTTTATAATTATATTGCAAATGCAAAAGTCGAAATATGAAACCATATATTCTAATTTTAATAATCGGGCTCTTTTCCTAACAGTAATTGAAAGCTAGGAGTTACCCCTGATTTATTGAGCTTTGCTCTATGAATTGTGTCATCCTTGTTTATAATTACCATTTGAGTTGGGTTTCCAGAAACCGACTCATTTCTGACAGAATGATGAAACAAGTAACATTTAATTGGTCTAAACAGTAAACAAACATTAGGGTGCTTTCCTTTATGTATTCTCGGTGGAAAGAATTTTTTTAAAAAAAATTTAGGAGGGAGGGTTCAGTGTTCAAGAAATAAATACACTTAGTGTATGTCTTAAACCCTAACAACCTCAACAACGATACTATAACACTTCTCTTGCTGTCTATTACCTTCCCCTACCCCCCATAAAAAGAACACCTATCCTATCCCATCTGATTTTAGCTTAAGTTGAATAGCAAAACCCTATGCATGTCACTGACTTGTACACCAAAGTCCTATAAACACTTTCGCTCATTCGATAGATTGAAGACTTTGACAACAAATATCTTTAATCTACAGAATATTTTTGAAAGACTTACGAGTTGTAATCTAAACAGCATCTGTAGTCACTGTCTAAAATCAAATAATAAAAAAAGGATTTTTTAAAATTTACATGCAGTTACAAAAATTGAAATATTATGTACTATTAGTATATTTTCTTTATTGAAAAAACTTACAAAATGAATCTTCTGTCCCCACTTCACAATCATTTAAACAGTTTATATTTACTGGTACCCTAAAATTATAAAATAATATTTATTGGTAAACTAATCATTCTTAATTTCATTGGACTTAAGTAAATAAAATAATTGATGCATGTATATAAGGACATGAATATCCTATTATCTAAAGTAGTATTCTTTTTTGTATGTAGCAAGGGATCTCGCTAACCGCTGAACCTATATGGTTCTCCTTACAAGTGAAGCTTCTTATAGGTCCAGGGAAAGTTTTTAACTATTTTGGGGGAGGTTATCTCAGCCACCCGATGAGAAATAGCCCCTAGAATAAATGTTTCCAACTACAAAAAAATCCCAACCTTTTTCCTTTTTAAACTTAAAAATGAAAGTGAATGGTCTACTATTCTCACTCCCCATTACCTAAGGTGTCCCTAGAGGACTTTAGGGGCATAATCGCTAGTTCTTATAATGAAGTAACAGGATTTCAATCTGTCTGTCTGTTTGAACTGAAGGATCTCGCTAACCGCTGAACCGATATGGTTCACCTAAACAGGGTAGCTTCTCATAGGTGCTGGGAAGGTTTATAACTATTTTGTGAGAGGGTAACACCCCACCCTAGAGAAATCGCTCTTAGAAAAAAATTACTCCCCCCCCCTCAAACAATTTTTATTTAAGCTTAAATTAAAAATGAGGGGGGTTGGTCGACCCCTCCCAAAACCCTACACCCCCTCCCCCCCCAAAAAATTACATTTTAAAAAAATCAAAAATTAAAAATTGGGTTATCAAATTCAACTCCCCCGCCCCCAAGTGCGCCCAGAGGTCTCTAGTTGGATTGTAAATAAGATAAACTCATGTTAATTGACGAAATAAAGGTTTAGAATATTATTACCTTATTGGATTAAGATCAACTTCAATTTCGATCATTCTTGACCCAAGGATTATCTGAACACTTCTCTTTAGTCTAATAATCATAAATTTTTTAACCTTCATCATTCGAACCTTGCTTCAAGCATTTAATTGTCAAGACTCTTGGTAGGTATTTGATATAAGTCACCAAAGCAAAAACTGAGAAAATTTTTAATTAGAATTTTAAGGCGAAAAATAAATATTTTATCCATTATTAAAGTAACAAGATTGCTGTGAATCTAGCTGCCTGTGTGTCTGTTTGTGCCGAATCTCGATAATCGCTAAACTGATATGGTTCTCCTTAACATCCAAGCTTTCCAAAGGTCGGGAAAAGGTTTATAACTATTTTAGGGGAGGGTACTACAACCCTTACAAGATAAATCGCATCTAGTAAAAATTGAACCCGCCTACCAATTAGAAATACGTAATCAAAAGTCTTAAGAATATCAAAATAAATAGCTAGTTATATCAAAGATGCTACAAACAAACCGACAAAATGAGTAAAAAAATTATTTGCTACTCAACATTAACGGATTTTTCTGTTCGAGCCATATTGATATAATACCTTCCAACAGGAGCAGCCTTCCATTTACAATCAAACATACATAATTCAGGTTCATCAGCATCAGTACTAAATTATTTTAGAATATAATAAAGTAACAGGATGTTTGTCTGTCTTTTGTACCGAAGGATCTCACTAACCGCTGAACCGATATGGTTCTTCTTTACAGGGTAGCTTCTCGCGCATAGGTCCTGGGAAGAATTATAACTATTTTGGGGTGGGTACCACCACCCTTCCTAGAGAAAAATTCTCCCCCCCACCAAATTTTTTTTACTTTTTCATATCAAATGTAAATATAAATTGGGTTATCGAATTCAACTCTCCCCTCCTCAAGTATCTAGTGGCGTATGCGCTTATAAGATTTAAAATAATTAAATTATTTATTGACAATCTTATATTATTTTAAGGTAAAGTTTACAAAAAAAAGATATTGATGCTGTACGTATTGGTGCAAAAAATTGGGACAAATTTCAAATTGTTTTGGCGTGTGACGTCATACCCCCATCTCTTTTCTAGGGGGTTTCTTTCCTCCTTCCCTTTTCTTTCCCCTCACTTTTGACGTAAATCAACAGCCCCGTCAAATCAATTTAAAAATTGTCCCCATTTTTTGCACCAAAACGTACAGCATCAAGATATTGCTTAACTTGCAATAAATAGTATACAATTTTGGTCTTTAAACGAGAAAGATAGTTTGAAATTTAATCTTTTTTCTATAAAGAAATTTAAATTGTTAAGGGCTCGGCAGCCACAACAAAGCCACAAATTAAAACATATTTGGATGCTTAGATTTTTTGAAAAGCCATAGCCCATAGTTGTATTTCTGTCCTATTTAAACTTCCAATTGATTTTTAAAATCGTAAAAAGTTGGTTTTCCTTTGGCTAACAGGGGGCTGACGCGCGGCTGCCGAGCCCTGGTTATTTGCTTTAGAATTTTTTATCTTTATTACTATAACCTCCTTTTAAGTTTAAGTAAGAAATACTTTTCAGAGGATGGGGTTTGGGGTAATGATTTTACATTCTGCTTGGAATTATTAGCAGATATTTATTTTTAGTACAACCCCATTATTTTTGTCTGACACCCCACCCCCCCTCTAAAAATAATCATTTTATTTTAAAAACCTTTTTAAATACCATTTCTATAATTAGAACTTGTAATATTTCAATTAACATGGGTAAACAATTTTATATGGACACTGGCATATTTATTTATATCTAGTTTCATTTTTTACGGCACTTTCTAAATTTTAACTCACATTCCAGCTTCTCTTTCACCACATTGTGGGAAATCTTGCAATCTTGGACGTATCAATTTGCCCAATATTACTACAAAACAGTTCTGAAAAAAAACAAAAAATGATGAAAAAAATATTTTTTATAAAGCACATACAATGTAGAATTATTAAGTAAATATGTAGGTAATGTAAACCTTTTGTTACTTTATCAAACAGTTGGACAAGTGAACTTTAACAAGTATAGTGCTCTAAAATTTAAGAATTAATTATAAAGATATTTTGTTTATTACTGTGTGCTTTATCGTCCTAGGAATTGCCATTCCCAAAATGATAATGATACGACATTTATAATGTAAAAGATCTAGGAGTTGCTAAGCTTTCTAAATTGTTCATAACTACTTATTATAGAAAGTTTGGAATCGATAATGTAGTCTAAACATGCACTTGCACAAACTAAACATAATTTTTTTACAAACGTACTAACCTATCCCAAATGAAAATAGTAACGTATTAGTTAAAAAATAAAAACAAACCACAACTAAACTGAGGACGAGAGCACAGGAACCATATGCAATTATACTGCCAAACAAATCAAATATTATATTGCCGTTTTCAAAATTTGGGGGAAAACTAAGAAGCAGCAAAAAGTGCCTAATAAAAACTAACATACAATATAAATGACCAATGAGAGGCCAGTATACATTGTAATTGAGAAATAGTAAAATATATACTGGCCTATCATTGGTCATTTGTATTGTATGACGTCATTTTTTATTAGGCCCTATTTGCTGCTCGAAAACTATGTTCCTCCTCCTTGTAAATTGACTGTTTTCTCCCACCTTTAAATTTACCCAACTACTAGACAACAATCGACAATTTTACAGAAGGTGTATTTGATTTATGGCATGGTTGAATTATGAAAGATATGTCTGGGAACACCACTTGAACTAAAATTCCATGTTTTAAAGTGGCAAAATTCTAAGGACCTAAAAATAAAGGTTGCTAAATTAAGGTGTGTAGAAACCAAATATGGTATGATGTATTGGTGGAACAGTTTGGACAGTGTTACTTTGTATAGACCAATCTTTAATAAACCTAGACATCTCAGATTTTAAGCCAACTAATGGGAGAATTTAAATAAAAACCGGTATTTAATTTATTCCTGGCTATTTTTGTTGACTCCTCATCCTCTTCAAACTCTTCTCTAAACAAAAACAAGGATCACAAATTTTCCCTAACTGACATGGGAATCAGTATGCAAAGTTTGAAATCGATAAGATAATTCTAACATGTTTATTTGAATAATTATATAATACAAAAAATAAAGTCAAAAAAAGTTAAAAATCAGCATTTTTTGAATGGACGTAAGGACTTTCTGGTAACGATTATAGAGTTGCTATGCTTCCTAATTTGTACCTAACTGTTATAGGAATCATCAAGCAAAGTTAAAAATTCATAGGACAATTCTAACATGGCTAAATTAACGAAAAAGCTAACCGTTACGGACGTACGACCGGACAGATGGACAGACCCTAATTTAGAAAACTTTCACTTTTAAAAATAAAGTTCTAGGAATAATTTGTTTGAGATTTGTTGGATAAATGAGTTAGGAGTAAACCTAAATATAAAATATATAAGATGAAAACATATAAATTTATAAACTAAAGAGTTTTGAAACTGAATTCTGTATTCTTAAATTTAAGTTCCAGACTGCAAAGCAAGAGAGAAAAAACATGTAGATGTTTCAATGCATGAACATAAATACAGGGCGACCACTGCATACTATATATACTATTTATACTATATAGGATGAATTTGGATACTATATCATACTATATGACAAAAATTTACTATATATACTATATATTATTACCTTTATTTGACCAAAATTTACT
>LS047806.1:6839-16994 GCA_900241095.1 Acartia tonsa | reverse complement strand
AAAATTAATATTAAAATTAAGCTAAGAATAACTATTACGTCCGATTGGAGATTTATTCATTACTAGCGGTTTTTTCCCTAGCATCTAAGGGCACTGTATTATAATTCAAAGGGTCAGAAAATGGTGAGAAAAATAACTTGAAACATCCCAAAGTCTGAAATCTAAAATGGATAATCCTAAAACCTTCATGGACCTATATGAAGCTTTCTTATAATAGAGAACCCATTTAGTTCAGTAGATATTGAGATCTTAAGCTTTAGACAAAAAACACTTACTACTTCCTATAATAGGATTAGTGTATTATTTTTTTTCTTTTGATTTTTTTAAAACATCCTCTGTGTAGTCTTTATATATCTAATGAATTAATAGTTTGGCTGTTTCCTTCCCTTGTGAATTCATTTAAAAATAAGGAGGTTGTCAGTGCTTGCTAAGCACTTTAAGGGAAACACCATAGTTTGTTTAATCAACGATTAATGTTTAATGCATTACAAGATAACATTACAAATAATCCATAAATTAAGTCTAGAAAATACCTAAAGTTTCAATTATGTAATGAAAACTTTTATTTTGCAATTTGTACTTTGCTATTTTTTATTGTTTACATATTGTAAACTTTAAGTAAACTGAATAAGGATTACATGCAGGAATTTACATGTGTATGTCAGTCTGTCTGTTTTTAAGGCGTTTTCTTTCAAAGTGCGTTGTTAAGCACAAAATCCCCCGCTCCCTAATTTAAAACAAAATTGAAATTAATGGGGGGTGGGGAGGTGTTTATTGCCTTGGGTCAGGTAAGGTTAGATTAAACTTGTTACAGGATAACCATGCTTGATTAGTCTCCTCCCATTCAAGGTAGGGCAAAAGAAAAAGAACTAACCATCCTTCATTATTTCAGTTTTGAACCACTATTTAATTCATTTAAATAACTTACCAAGTTCCTCAAGGATAAGATCATAATTCATTGTTGGGCTGGGGATAAAAGTTAATTTTCAACAAACAATTTAATTACTTTCTATCATCTGAAATTTATGAGATTAAAAAAAAACATTTTCTAAATTGTTTTATTTTTTTTACCTTATGTAAAACCTACGCAGTTTTATTCAAATTAATATAGTGGTCTAACTTGTGTAATGTTTAAGGGATGGATAGACGTCCAATTATAATTGGAAATGGCGGTTTGATGGAAAAGCAGCAAGTTGAAAACAAGGATAACAACATCCATAAAATCTAAGCTCTGAAACGGTAGGATTAACGAACATTAACAATTGTAGTGTCAGAACTGAATAATCAGAATACAAATATATGTAATCTTAACAAAATTGTGAGTAAATTTGTTAAAAACTGTATAAAGGATACTATTTAAGGACATACTTTCATTTTTAGGACTTGATTATTGAGATGCTTAGCTTATAACAATGTACATTGTTGTAATAAGAATCAGTATTCAAAAGGTTTCAAAATCAACATGTTTTGCTGACCTACGATTTCTAAATCGTGCCTTACTATTGTAGCTAGGAATCATCCTGCAAAGTTTGAAATCGATAGGACAAACATGTTTGAAGATAATGTTTTCACATTTTGTGGACTACGGCTGTCGATCCCTAGTATATCTCATTTACATGGAGTGCATTTCAATTACGTGAGTAAACTTTCAAGGATAATTACTTTAATTTTAAGTGTGTCTAGGATGAATTTGTACAGATATTAATTTGAGTAGAATATTTATTTATCGTATTGTATAAACTTTCCGTCGATATAGAAAATGAAAAATTATAAGATTAAGGTTAGTTGTGTTATCCTCTCAGGTCTAACAAAACTCGCAAACATCTTATGATTTTTATTTTATTATTTATGGGAAATTATCTGTAATACAATGCAATACATGTTTTTTTTTCAGTTTGGCCGAGAACCGGTTCTGATCCAGCGAATATTAATTGGTTTCGAAGCCATATTGGAAAATATTATATAACTAATGCAAAAGCCGCCTATACATATTTTAGGAAAGAAATGCAATGGAAAGAAACTTAAATAATCCGTAATTTTTAGATTTTGTACTCCTTTCCTACAAAAAAAACGTGTACTTCCTTGTTTCTAATACGACTTTTTAAAAAGCGAAGCTTTTCTGTAATTAGGGTCGGTCCATACGTTCGTCTGTCCGTGACGGATAGCTTTTTTTTTGTTAATTTAGCCACGTTAGAATTCTCCTATCGATTTCAAATTTTGCTTGGTGATCCCTGTAGTAGTTAGGTACAATGTATAAAGTTTAGCAATTCTAAAATCGTTACAAAAATTGAAGTACGTCCATTTTCAACTTGTTGATTTTTTAAAACTTTTTTAACAACAAATTTTTATATGATCTAATTATCCGATTAATCTGATTTGTGGTAAACTGATTTCTTGGAAAATACAGTGCAATATTATAAGCGAAGCAACTCTAAAATTAAGGTCTAAAAATGTAAGCATGTCCTTAAACATTATCCTGCATCAAGCAATTTTTCAACAAATATTCTTACAATTTTGCTTCGACTCTTTTATTCTGATTATTTTAAGTTTTAATGCTCTTTTGTTCTACCGTTTCAGAGCTTCGATTTTTTGGATGTTGTCATCCTTGTTCCTATAGCAAATTTAAACTAGAAAAAATATCTTGCAAATATTAAAGAGAGTATTTTAGTTTTAACAAAATTCTGGCTTGAATAACAATATAATACATGATTTCATAAAGTTCATATCAATATAAATTATGCATCAATTCAATTCCGTTCCTTGTTATATGAAGTACTATGATTATGTTTATCTACCTATTATACTTATGTTATATCTTATTATTTTATGATTGTTGTATATTGTTTCTTGTAGAAATAAATACTTAAATGTCAACTCTACAAATGAATTTAACTAGGAATATGTTTTTTGTTGTTGCAAGAACTTGAATATTTGAATAATGATTGTGATAATAATTGTTTAGAAATTTATAATTCATTTGTATAAAGTTTTGTTTGTCGGAAAAATGATATTTTTTTGTCTTCTTCTACCCACTTCAAATGCAAATTCCCTAATTACAAGGGCAATCCCATTACACAAAAAATACAATGTAATAATTCAAAAATCAATAATCACATTTTTGTGACACTATTGGCGTAATAGAACTGACAAAAAAGAACTAACGTCTACGCTTATCTATAAAGAATTACTAAATACACTTGTGTAAATGGATATAGATTACGTGGATGTATTGACAGGGGAAAATTTGCTAATATTGACCTCATTTATTGTTCAGTTCATTCATCATGTTGGAAGAAAGGGGAGGGGATAAAAAGGGTGGATGGTGGGTATCGTTATTCTAGCCAACTGCGAGTATCACTATATTAAGGTACATGAAAATCTGGTGCAACATCCATGTAATAATATATATCGATTCTTGTGTATTTATTATTATCAGTTTGACGCTATTAAGGATAAGACAAGATAAAAGTTAATTCCGAAGATAAAAGATAATGTAAAACAAGTAAGAAAGAGTGCAAATACAAGCAGTCTTCCTTAATGAAATTTTACTCACAGTTTGAAGCAGCTTATAGTGTCTCACAAAAAGGGGACACATTTCCAAACATTTGGCCGAACTATACCAATTGACGTCAAATTATCTTCTCACATGACGTCATATTCTCTTCTAATATGACGTCAATCGGTTAAGCATTGTAACATTTGTCCTTTTTATTGGAGACACTATAAATTTTAAAAAAATCATATTCATTTTTAAAGGTCCAAAAATGTTTATAGAACTTGAAAAGGTATTTAAAGAAGCTCTATAAATCATCCAGTTTTATTCCGAAATTATGAGGAAAATTCCGAGCATCATTTTCATGAATAAAATGCATGAATTTTGATTATCTAACTTTAATTATATTAAATACATTAAAGACAATAAAACCTAACACCAGGATTATATTGATTTATAATTAACTTATTGACATTAACTATATATATTGCATGTGTTATGCTTTTTGAAAACTGGATGTTATGATAATATTAAAAACCCTAAAAAAAGAAATGCCACAATAATTGCTTTGCTAAAGTGATGGTAACAAGATTGGTTAGTAAAAATAATAGAAATATTATTACTTGGATGTTGAACCAGATTTTTATGTGCTCTAATAAAGTAATCAAATGGCTAAAATCATTATACACTCCATCCCCTCCTGCTGGATGAACAAACTGACCAATAAATGAGAACCATATTAATAAGTTATATCAATTAAATATATCCACGTATACATAGACGTCCAAGGGTTGGGGGGTAATGGGGCGATTACCCCCCCCCCCCAAACGAATTTGGGGGTGCCGTAAGCGATCGTTCTCTTATTTTAATTGAATTTTAGTGTGGATTTGACCAATTTCAGATTGAATCTAAAAAAAAGAAGTGTCTTATTATTAACCCTCGATTATAGATCGGGAGGGGGTGGCGCTTATAGCCCCCCCCCCCCTCTAGTTTGTTCAATGTCATTTTTTGTAGGTAAGATAGAGAGCTGTGACTTCATGACTTTTTAAGTTTAGTGATTATACGTCGGCAAGAGTTGATTTTACAAGGATATCTGGTCTGTGTCGGTCGTGGTGTCCGGTCAAAGTCGGTTAGGTGGCACAAAAATCAGAAAAATTCTAAATAAATCTTAATTTCTACATCATGACTTTTGTGTATAAGGTAGAGACCTAAATTTTTTTTTTGGTAAATATTTGGATATCAATCAATACCTGAGAAAAGTGGTGTCATGACCGTTTGACCGTTTTATCGCTCCCTGGCCGATTTTATGACCGATTTTTCGCCCGGCTTAAACTATAGACATATATTGTAAATATAGTAGCTTCTATTACAGCTAGAGACCTATATTTTTTTCGTAAATCCTTAAGCAATAATGAATTTCCGTGAATAGTAAGGTCATGACCGTTTGACCACTCCTTGACCGATTTTCTTTTTCCTACCTGTAATTTTGCCGTTTTTAAGCTGACAGTTGCCGAATTTGGCGCCGCCAACCGCCGTTTTACCGACGTAACCGCCGAAAATGACGGTTTCCGTTATTTGCTGTTTTTCGGCAAAGATCAGAAGAAGTTTTTTTGTCATGAAAAATAAAAGTTCCACCTAAAATTTGGTAATCCTAGCTTTAAAATTGGCTGCTCTATAGCTGTTTTAATATTTAGTGGATGGCCTCTAAAAAAGCGGCTAATGAGCGGTCTGGCCGCTGTGACTAGAAAAGGTAATTTTCTCTAAAAATACACATGATCCATTACAAAAAATCATGTTTCTATCTGTAACAGGAGCCGAGATAGAGGGGGGAGTTGGTGCCCTATCTGTAAGGGTTATTATTTTTATATAATAATTTTAAAAAGGTTGGTAAAATCATTTCTCGAATTATTCGAAACCGATTAATTTCCGGTGGATTAAAACCGGTTCTTATCCATACAAAAAATATACAGATATTTTTAGCCTCGAGATAAAGATGATTAAAGTCCCTCCACAGATTATGACGTCATGCGATAGAACAAGCATTACCATAGATAAATTTTACCATTGGTCAATTACATTGTATACTGCCCTCTCATTGGCTATTCTATCGTATGACGTCATAATCTGTGGAGGGGCTTTAATCATCTTTCGCGAGATGCCGAAGGCACTATAAAAATTATCCGCGGAAAGCTGTTTATGATATGATGCGAGAAATAACTATTGTAACACACCCTCAACCTAGAAGCTTGAGAGGAGCCACAAGTCAATGAAATATATAAATATATTTTCAATATACCCATGAATAATTAGATAAAAGTTAACCTTTTCAAAATATTTACATTAAAATTTTATTCCTCTGTAAATAGTGTTTACTTTGATGAAAACTTGCAATTAAAATAATAAACTTAAATTGTGTTTTAGTTAGGTAATTAAATTTAACAATAGTTTGTAACACATTAAAGTTTACTTAAAAACAGGCAAATGTTATGTTGAATTTAATAATTTGAACTAAATGTATAAAACGTTTTAACCACCTATGCATAAAATATTAAAATTAAAGTTATAAGAGTTAAAGTCAAATAATATTTTTCTTTTCATACTTTTCTTAATGAGTCCTTGCACTTAAATTAAAAAAAACTGCTATCATTAAACAATTATGTTACCTTTTAAAAAAAAAGAAAATTCCAGTTAATAAAAAAATTAAGTCTCTTGTCTTATCATTAAGCATACAAAAAAAATTTATTTTAAAGATTTATTAAGATGTAATTTTGAACAATATAATGTAAACAAGGATACAAAGTAGAAAGATAAAACACACTTATCTTATCATTATGAATGGCATTGACATTTAAATTTTAACAAATACAATTTTTGTTCACTAACATAAACTGCTTTACATCAAAAAAACTAAACAAATAGTAAAAAGTATTTTAACAACAGTATGCACAAGTATAATATTCTCATAATTGAGTGTCTACAATATCTTATAATTGAATCTCTTCTTCACTTAGTTCTTTTAATTTGATATCATGTGAGGTAGCTAACTTCCAAATTGGCTTGGAATTCGCTTTTATCACCTATGGTAAAAAATTCAAAAATAAATCTTTTGACAAAATCTTTGTATAATCTTGAAAAAAAGTAATCTGTGAGTAAATTGCAAGTGCAGCTAGTAAAATGAAATGGACAAGGAAAAGAAAAAAGTTCATTTGAAATTTGATGGTTAAGCATTCTAACTTTTCACATAAAAAAGTTTTTAAATCAAAGTGTATGTAATATATAACTTGGTATATTTGAAAATGATAAATGTGATTGTACCTCTAAGTCAGCAAAGGTTTCTGGAAATGGAAATCCAACTGTATCAGGCAAGAGTAAAGCCAACCCTCCTCCTTAAAACAATAGATCTATTGTATAGATGTATAGACAGGAACTGTTCGTCTGCTAGCAAATTGTTTCCTATTACTTGGCTGTGTTAATGATCCCTACACTATTGGTTGATTTTCAAAGACCAAATTGAGAGTCGGCACAAGGTCCTTGGGATGGGTACATACATTTATTTAATCGCTTCCCCCTCTAATGTTTCACTCTAATCTTAAAGCAAATTATTACCTTAAAATATATTTTGTTTTAATTTAGATAAGATTTTTCTGAAAATTCAATCTTAAAACTGAACAATAGATTTTGCAAACTTCAATAACTTTATGAAAGAGAGTCCTCAAAGTTAATGGATAGATAAACCTTCTTTACTCAGTACACACCGTTTATATAGTAAAATGTATTGTTATAAGAATACATCTAGAATTTATATTTTAGTATGTTAAAAACATTTCTATTATTATGTTTCACTAGATTAAATTCAAGGTATTGTACTTTCTGTTCACCGGTTATAAAAAATCTGTACTCTATTATTGCAAAATATGGTATAACACAACTTTAAAATTCATTAAAATTTTCGGATCATGAAGAAAAAACTCATCGTCGTATTTCTAAAGTAGCTTTTGATAGGTTATTGTTGTTTATGTTAAGAAAATGTTAATTATTTCCCTGCAGAATTAGGAAATTGGGCCTGCAGGGTTAGAGCCCCCCCCCCCCTCCGCATGTGCTAGAAATAGGAGAAAATACGACGAAACCCACTACTTCGTTTTCTTTCCATGATCCAAATTTTCGGGAATAGTCCCTTTCGCAACATCGCCCCATAAGGGGCGATTCGTCGTATTTTTAAAATGGCCTTTATATAGGTTATTTTAGGTTAGGTTAGGTTATATTGTGTCAGTTGATTGCCCCACAGGGTTAGGTAGTTGGCCCCGCAGGGGCTAGAAATAGGAGAAAAGATACTGTGAAAAACACGAAGAATCGCCCCAAAAGGTGCGATGTTACGAAAGATACTATACCCAAATTTTCTACCAGTAAGTAATGTACAAAATTCTGAAATTATTAATTTCAATCACGTTTATACAAACATGAATGTATTTGTAATGTTTACCTAGGACACAAAGTAATCCAAGAATTGTGTAAGGTACCCAGTCAGGAATAGAACCCTAAACATACAAACCACAATCAATTTAAATCTTCATACCTTCAACACCCAAGTAAGTTCAGTAACACCTTGAAGGACATTGTCCCATTTCAATGTGATTATAATTTCAGTAAAATACTGTTGTAATTTCAGTAAATTATTCTAAATTAATCCTTATAATAAAGTAACAGGATGTGTGTTTGTCTCTGTTTTTGTATGTTTGTACCGAAGGATCTCGTTAACCGCTGAACCGATCGGGTTCTCCTTAACAGGGTAGCTTCTCATAGGTCCCGGGAAGGTTTATAACTGTTTGGGAGGAAGGGTATCACCACCCTCCCAAGATAAATCACAAAAATGGAAAAAATATTTTCGCCTGGAGACTTCTACGCCACATAAAGAGGTATCATAAAATAGATAGGTATCGTAGATTTAAAATGCCACTAGAGGCCTCTAGGGGCGTAGCCGCTAGTAATAATAAAAGAAGGAATGCATTATAAATATGGACAACTGACACACCAAACAATCAAATATTTATAAATGGCATACGCTATACATAACAACAGTAAGTATCATCAACTATTTAAGAAGCTTTGTATGTTATTAGGATGTGTTTTGCCCATCCTATCATTCCAGCAGTTTTAGAGATTGAAAATACTTCAGAAAGAGTTAACTGAAGGAGAAGGGATGGAAAGAAATTTAGAAAGAAAAAAATAAAGAGAGAAAGAGAAAAATAGAAAAAAAGATGATAGGAATAAGTGGGGTGATGGAGAGAAAGAGAGAGAAAGAGAGGGGGGAGAAAGGAAAGGAAAGAAAAAACAAAAAGTGAAACAAATGTAGAGAAAAAGAAAGAGAGAACAAAAAAGAAAGGGAAAAGGGATAGATAAAAAGAAATATAAAAAGGGATAAAAGAAATAGAGTGATAAAGGAAGATAGATAAATAGATAAAGAGAGGGAGAGAGAGAGAAAGAAAGAGATAGTTGAAGAGGAACTTAATCTCACCACAAAACAGAATTCAATTAATCTGTAACCAAGGTTCTGTGTGATCTCTTCATGGGTAAAGGAAAAAGTAACATGGTCTGTCCGTCAAGTATTCTATAATATTCTCTCTCTCTATCTCTCTCCATCTCTCTCTCTCTCTCACCCCATCTCTCTCTCTCTCTCTCTTTCTTTCTATCTATCTATATCTCTCTCTCCCTCTTGCTCTTACGAATTAATGGACGATATTGCTTTCTAGCACGTTTTACTCACTGAATATTACATTGCCGATATATGTGTCATCTTTTACTGAAGTTTAGTAACGAGGCGCGGCATCTGCGCATAATCTACCAGTTTATACTCGTTGGGTTGCACTAAGGTTTGAACTAATTTGGGATAAGCTGCACTTTTTTTTATGTTTTTAGCATTTTCCATGACCCTAAATTCCTGTGTCTTGTTCTTGCATGTTTGTATGTGTGTATTTGTGTGTGTCTATGTAAGTCTGTGATTGTGTATTCCCATGTAACCTTACCTGACCCCTAAACCATCTATAAAAGTCCCAGAGTTCTTAAGGGATAAGACAATGGACGATAAATTAATGTATGACCTTAGTGATTATAAACAAAATCACGCCTTATATAGATCAAAATTATTGTTTGAAACGTTTGGATACTCAATTCAATGTAACACCCAAAATAAATAAAAGTATCCTAAGTTTAAATCCAATAAATAAGAAAACGTGATTACAAAGCTTTGGGCATAAGTGAATAACAGTCCAATTTACATATGTAGCAGTTTGGCGGTTAAAATAAAGGTTTGGACCTCCGCCTAAAATTTTTAAATTATAGAGACGCCTCGCTCTCAAGCAAGAAAAGGAAGTTACTACCTAACCTAATAATAATTTAGTAACAAAATAGATTTAATAAATGTGGTTTGGGGTTTTTCAACTCTCATTTTAAATAGATGTATGACTGAATATGTGTATCTTTCTTATTATCCTTATACTAAAGTAACATGATGTCTGTCTGTTTGTCTGTGTGTTTGTATGTTTGTACCGAAGGATCTTGCTAACCGCTGAACCGATCGGGTTCTCCTTAACAAAACGGGGGGGGGGGGGGGGGGGGGGGGGGGGGGGGGGGGGGGGGGGGGGGGGGGGGGGGGGGGGGGGGGGGGG
>LS047802.1:0-20403 GCA_900241095.1 Acartia tonsa | reverse complement strand
GGTTTTCCCCATCTCTTTTGAAGAGATTTTCTTCCCCCCTTCCCTTTTTCGGGAAAGAAAAATATGACGTCACTGGACGTCGTGTTCCTCAAAAATTATACAAAATCTGGAAAGATTGGGTTGTGTCTCAAACTGGCCCCATATTCAGTCAAACTTACAAAGGAAATACTAGCAGACAAACACCTTCGTTAATTTTTTGGTATATACGATGCTTTCAATAATACGAGCGACAACATTTTTCAACAGTAAATTTTGCCGAAAGCTAACTTTAAATTAAAATATTGGGGATAGTATGTAACTAAATCATATATATTCACACATAATATAAACAAGTTAACCCCCCTCCCCCCCCCAAAAAAAAAAGACAATAAAAAAGAAAAAGAAAATGAAAACAGAAATAATAATTATAAAACCTTTTCAATCAAAAAAACAATTGTATTCTATTAGAAATGTGTGGAATTTGATTGATTTTGGTTTACAAATAATTAATCATTTAATTAAGCGTTTGAATATTACAATTTTCAAAAAAAAAGTTAATTCATTTACCAAAATGTACAACAAAGAAAAGTAGAATTATTTTCATTTCTTCTTGCAATTATTCTCGGACTATTTATTAAGCATCTGTTATTAAATTTCTTAAAGAATTCTTATCATTGTGTGATAGATATCCGGGATAATTAGAAACACATAGAGTTAGGTTTACCTTTTTCTTTTTAGCTCTTTCTATCCAATTGATTTCTATCCACAATAGGTTACCCTAATTGGTTGATATCATTAGCATCTAAATGGGCAAACAAAAAAGCTTACTACATTTTAAAAAGATTTATTGATTTGCTACAATTTAAAAACAGTTTCATATCATTTCTATAATACCTTTTAATAACATACCATCAAGCTTTCAACTATGGTGTTTTTAAAAAGAAACTTATTGTTTAAAACTCAGAACTTATAAAACGTTTGTCATTACAAATGAAAGTGTCAAATTAATTTTTTTTTATAATTGAACCGACTACTTATTTTGAAGGTTTGTCTGATTGCTTTAAAAAAAGTGTATAAAACTGACACAATCTTTTTTTGTCAGTGTATTAAAATAGCTGTTACCCCTTTTCTACTAATTTTAAGTTCAAAATAGGTTAAGTAAGGCACATTTAAGTTCTGCCGTGTGGTTTTAGTTTTTTAGTAGTTTTCTATACCAGTTCAGATTAAGTAGGGCCATAGTAAGCCCTGAAGACAATACATACTTGTTAGGCTAAGAACAAAAGGTAATAGTTAGTTTATTCTAGACTAGGTTAAGTTAGGTTAAGTAAATTGTAGAATTAAATAGTGATCTTTTTTATGATTATCTTAAGTGTAATAATGTTCAAGAAAGCCCCACAGACTATAACTACCCCTTGATGTTATAGAACGTGTCTTATTTGAAATGTTTTTTTTTATGGAGAGCCCAGGGGTGGAGGGCAATAGCTCCCTGCCAGAGCTATAAAAAAGTTGGTCATCTAGGAGTAAATTTCTTTTGTAATTTTTTGTTAGGTTAAGTACTGTTTAGGATATTCATGTTTTTCAACAAGAATTATCATAATAACGAAGAAGGGTTTATGGATGGTCCACTGGTTGAATAAGCGAATATTCCAGGTGTCCCGCCAGTTGATAAATAATTATAGTTTAGCTGCAAAGTATTTCAAATAAAACATTAAATATTTATTATTTCTCAGTAATTTGATTTATTAAAAAAAGATCAAATTTTGAAACTCTATAATAAGCAGTTATTAGTAACAAATCAAATTATTTGATTTCATTTTGAGGGGGGGGGGAGGGGAAGGTATTAACCATTATACACTTGCCTATTAGACTCTAGGGGGGTTTAGTAACACCCTAAATTTAGGAGTTAGGAAATATAGCCTTAAAGGGTGTACGTACCCATCCCTGTGGTATAGCCTGTTAAGGCTTGGAACAGTGTATTACTTTTGACATAAGCAAATATTTGATAACAAATATTTTAGATTTGTACCATTAATTTGGAAGTTAGAAATTTGGACAGATTTGGTATCACTATGATTCCTGAATTCATTGAATACGGTAAATATAAACTTTAAACTTTAAGACTCTAGATAAGATTTAGTTCATTTTTTACTATCATGAGAGGCTGCATAGACCAAAAGTATTACCTGACACATTAATCGAGATTGGCCTTAGAATACAACATTTTATTTAAATCTATTTTTTTTTAATTTTTAGTCGGCGACAGAGTTTTAACCCAGTACATTCTGACAAAATATGAACTCATCTATATAGATAAAGGTAATCAAACTTTATTCATCTTTCTAATACTAATTGCAATTAGTCGTGAAAAATGTCTGAAAATATGAAAATATTATTATTATTTTTTAAAAAAAGTCTTGGATTTTTTAGCATGATTGATACTTGCCTACTCGTTTACATAAATATAATTTGTTGGTTTATTTAGACTAAACTTTTCTACGTAATGTTTCTTGTTTAAATCTTTACTTAAAAGTAAAAGAGTGTGTGTCTGTCCTCTGTCCGCTTGTCTGTCAGTGCGTACTGAAGCATCTCCAAACTTCTCATTAGTTAAAAGAAGTTTTATTACTTTTTGGTGGGGAGGACACCATCACCCTCACAAGAGAAAAATGGCCCCACCCCTAAAATTTACTTGTTCTTCCTAAAACTAAACTTAAAAGTGGTTGTTGCCTCCCCCCCCCCCTCCCATCCACCCCTTACCCTAACCCTCCATAGTATAAAATAATATAATAACCTAAAAAATTTCAGAAAACCCAGAAGATGGAATTCAAGTTAAGGTATGTTTTATTTCATGCTACACAAAAAAATTCTATGTTAGTAAAAATACCTTGTAAATCATTACATATACAAAAATACATAGTTCATTAATTTTGACCTTTTACTATTTAATTCCACGACCATTGTTTTTAAGTTCCAAGTTTTACGCGATTACATTAGATTATCACGTGCCTAACATAGTAGCTTTTACAATGTTTTTTACAAGTTGTTATTGGATTTGTTTATTTTTGTTTAGTTAACACTGAAGCGTAGATTGTTGAATGAAATAATGACAACCTACCTCCCAACAACTCTAGTCCTTGTTATTGTCTATGCCACAAACTTTTTCAAGGTAATTCATCAATTTCAACATACTTCTTACTCTATAAAAGATTACATTATATGTTTATGTTTATCTGCTCTTATATCTATCAAAATTTCTGTCCTTATGTCTGTCGATTTTCTGACTGTCCTACAACTGTCTACAACTGAACAAAAAAAGCAATTTACTTACTATTTTAAAATGGTATTTGTAGCAACTGAATTTAAAGCATCCAGATTACAAATCATTACTACTGCAAATTATTTAAATTGCAACTTTGAAATTTTTAATATTTTTGTTTAATTTCTATAAAGAATTTTTCAGCCAGAATATGAAATAATTGATTATATTTTTCTATTTTAGGATTTCTTCTTTGAGACAGTTATTAGTGTGAATCTTACTGCTTTACTAGGAAAATATTATTTCAAATATATTTACAATTGGCGTCTTAGGGAGGGTGGATCTTAGTAGTTTTTTTTAACCTAAAAAGCAATTTGAACTAACAGATATTTTGGTACACACATATATTCAGACTGAAGTACTGCCTATTCAGTATTTTAAATTGATACAAAAGTACAAATTAAATAAATGATAACTTGACCGTTACAGTTGAAAGGAATCTTAAGGATTTTCAAAAAACATGAGTAAATTTTTGTAATTCAACTAAACTTGACAACAAAATTGTTCATATTATATTACCAGTCTTGAATAAGGGAAGTATGCCCTTGCCTACTGGTTACTGTAATCCTTCATATTATATTACCAGTCTTGAATGAGGGAAGTATGCCCTTGCCTACTGGTTACTGAAATCGGCAGAAAAAAATGAAATAATGCATTTTCTTAGTGTTGACCACTCTTTTTGTGAGTGTTTCATCTTATCTGCCCAAAACTGCATATTTAAAGGTGAGTTTTTTCCCTTTATATAGCATTTAGACCACAAAAAAAATTTCTTGCAGAAAAAAACTTTTCTTGATGATTACTTCATTTAATGTTAGAGTTTAAAAAGCCATACAAGGTTGGAGCATATTAAAATAAAAATTTTTATTTAAAATGAGAAAGAAGGGTTTTAGTAGTCTAAATAAAGATTTTAGTGAAAGCACCATTAAATCACCTGAAGATTAAAATAAAAAAAGCCAAGTTAAAGTTTTTTTACTTTGATAATTTCAGATGATTGATATTTGGCTTCTGTTTGCTCAGTTTATTCCCTTCTTTGAGGTAAGCATACCAATATAAAGTAGAATCCGTCGAAGTAGACACTTAAGCTAACCTAGCCTATTTTAAACCATTTTATAGGTTTTTTAAATTCATTACCACTGCATATTCATATCTTATCCTAGCCTAGCATGTATAGAAATACTTAACTTAATTTAGACACTCCTTATTTACAAATATTAAAATCACGATGAAAAGTACTAAAAGTACTGACAACTTGAACATTGTAAAACGATTTAACCTCCCACTGACAAATCCCTGTATCCCTAACCCATACGTCACATTAATGATATTTAAATTATTTTTGAAATGCCTTAAATTTAAACAAATTGCCTGCAATCAAAGCAATAAAATAAGGCCATTAAATTGCAATCAGTGAATACAAAAAGATTTTTTACTTTGAAAATTTAATTGCAGATTGTCTGCTGGGTTAATTTGCACTTAAGGCCAAATGCAAAAGTACTATGTACTGCAAACCAATTATATATTTGTTAAATTCACATAAAATGAAAAACTAATTTAGTTGCTAAATTAAAATTGACTCAACGTGTATGTTGAGCACTGAAATTCCCGCCCCCCTCCCCTTATATTTAAAAAAAACAGAGGGGAGGGCTAATTTTTGTTGATTGTTTATTACTTTTGGGAAGATTAGGTTAAGTTATATTGTCTATGAATTAGCCCCTAAGTTGGAGATTCTGTGCTCCACTTTGTGGTAACGCCCTTGCTCTGGTTTGACGAAGAGTTTGATATGATATGATATGATTTATTAGCAGTAAATTACAGATTAATTTTACAAATAATTTAATACATTTTAAATTACATCAATTTTTATAGATATATTTATTTACATTGACATAATTAGGGTAACTGTACTACAGGGCCTTTAAAGTCAATCTTGACTGTCCTTCGGCCCAATTTTCATTTAATTTTTTTTTATATATATTTACAAGTTTCACAAATGATATAAAATAATACTAGCTATTTACAGGGTATAGCATTAAAGTAGCATTTGATTTCAAAAAAATAAATTACGATATGATTTATTCTCTGTGCAATTTCAGCTAATTAGTTAATCTTTTTGATCAGCGGGAAAGCTGCGGCAAATCTCGCAATATTGATATATATTTCATGTAAATATGTATTTAAGTCAAAACTTGCATTGACAGAGGTCATTCAAAATTTTCTAGAGAACTGTAGGATTAGGACCTTTAAAATCATACCTTAAATTGGCTTGGGAACCTATGGTTATGATATTTTGGTGTTTTTGACACTGTAAATTATTTGTTGAATCAATTTAATCATTTATGGCACAGAAAATAAAGTTTAAAAAATGGAGGAGGAGAACGTTCAACGCTTAAGGGTGAAGCATAATAATTGATAAATGTAAGTAAATTGATAGGCTGATAACTTCCTTGGGATGAAATTGGAATAGTAATCTTACTAAAAAGAAACTGGTCGAATCATTTTAACGTTTAAGATGGATGAAATATTTATATTATCAAGGTGTTACTACACACGTGGTTGGACCTCCAGAGGATCACTGATTCTGGTGATGACAACAAGGATGAGGTATAACAATTATTTTTGTGAAAATATTAGTTTTGAACATAAAATTAACAATTCCATTTCCATGTATCTTTTTGAAACATAAATGTATTGGTGTGCAGGGCTTATATCATATTCCTTATCCTCAGAACTTCAAATGTTTTAAGAATGATTTTTTTTTAAATGAGGTTAAATTTTTCTTAAGAACTGGAGTGAGGGGAAGTTTTGGAATAGTTATTCACCGTATCGTGTTATAAACAGTTTCCACGGATATAAAAACTGATTTTAAATTTATAATTGTTCATTTTCATATTTCATATTCAGTATAGCTAAGAACCAGTTTTAATCCACCGGATATTGATCGGTTTCAAAGCTATACTGGAAAGTAGTTTTTCCAATATTTTGTAATAAGTTCTGTACACCACTGTAATTTTATTTCTTCAAATGTTTAACTTTAATGCTAGATAATTTTTTAAAAATAAATCTAATTGATATCATATATATCATAATCATTAATTTTCATACTTCATTATTCATTTTGAACATTACAATATCATTACTTCATAATCAATTTAAATTTTTTAAACTTTAGCGCCATGGCTATGGGGTATGTGTACTGCTTCTTGGTTTGATGTTTTTATTTTTCAGTGCATGTTCTGTTTTTATATCATTAACAATTAATTATATTGGAACACTATTAATACAATTTATCTTTGTAAGTCTCTTGTACATAACTTTTGACCAACAAATTGAATTTTATAGTTCAGTTTGTACATGTCATTTCATGTTAAATTCATTTATCATAATGAACATATTCTTATTCATTTTCATAACAATGTGATTAAGTGGCATAATTTTGGTTCAGGGGTATGTTAATTATTTATTTCATTTTTATTTTTGCACGCATTGGGAGTTTATTTTTACAGTAATTCAAAATATTTTGAGGAAATAATCATATGTTAACGTTAAGTTTACTACTGAAGTCCTAAACCCCAAAAGCACTGCTTTTATTTTCAATTATCAAAAAGAGGAAAAACAGCAAAAACATTTTTTAACTAAACGTTTGTTTTTTGGTCAATATGCAGTTTGAAGGAAATTTCCTGAAATCATATTTGAATAGAATTAACAATCACTGTGTTTTTGCTGAGTTCTTTTCTGCATGCACAAAATCGTGATCTAGACTTTAATGACATCACTATAATTATTTTCAGGTCAATTATAAATCCATTTTTTTTAAATTTGTACAAAACTAAAACTGATAAGTAATATTCATGGTTCAATATTTTGTTAATATTGACATCATTATCATAATTATTAAATTAACAATATTGTTTGCTAATTCCTTCTTGTCTTTTAACCAGGAATAGGGATATGGTATCTGAAGAAAACTATTTTACATTCTAGTACCCATTTTCAAGTCAATAATGGCATTTTATGTATCATTATCTCTAGAAATATAATTTCAAGTATTCCATTGCACTTTACCATACAGACAATCATAAAAACGACCATATCTATTATTGGGAAAAAATCATCTTGAGATTCCATAACTCTTCCTGCTTTTGAATATATGAATTTGTTCCTATAATGCTTTTTAGACAAAATATTCTTATATGATTTATATTTTCGTCCAAGTAGCAATAGTGCAAACAAGTTTACAAGCTACAGGAATTGGTTTGTCCTAGAAAACTTTGATCAGATGAAAGGAAATATAAAAGAAAGTAAACAGTAAATATATACCTGTTCTTTCAATATTCCTCTAAATTAGTCTAAATTTGCCAATGCATTGCAAAGAAAATCACTTTTGATTTGTCCTATTGCTATAAAAAATCCTTTAAAGATATATTTTTCAATGTGAATATAAATCGTACAAAAATATTTTTGCTTTCTTTCTGCCAGGATTCACCTCCCTCTGGGCGCACTAAATCAATTCTGAGCCTGAATACTATCAACACTGTTATGACATCAATTCAGGTAGTCATACTCAAGTCATTAACACAAATAGTCTGATTTGACACAGCTATCTTAGATTAAAACAAGACAATTTTTGTTTTAAATCTATCAAGTCAGAATGAGATTGAATCTAAATCTAGAAAAAATCTAATTTGAAATTTGAGGATTTTTTCTTATGTTAAGATTTATAATTGACTTCTTTAAAAGTAAACTATTTTATGCTTTAACTTAAAAAATAATATAGAAATATCTTTGTGAACAAAATGGGGCATTTTTTTTTAAAATGATATAATTTGCCTTTTATCAGATTTTTGTGATGCAGTTGCTAGGTCTTGAGACTTAAATGATCTTTAAATGGTCACAATACAGATTGTCTTGCTTCGATTATAGGCAGACGTGATAGCAATAATTGGATAATAAGGCCAAATGGACTTCTTTTGATATGATATATTGAAAGATATGATGAAAGTTATGCTTTTAAAAGCCTTAAATTCCTTGCCTTACTTGCATGTTTTTTTTTTGTTTTTCTGTCTCTTTCTTTGCATACTTTTGAAAATAATTGTCAATATAAAACTCAAATAAAAAGTAGTACTACATATTTCTTTGATGTACATATTCATCTGACATCGCTATTATTACTTTTTTAAAATTCCTACATTAATAAAATATAAAAAAAGCTAAATGTAATTTGTAAATTTCTTTTATTAGAGTAAATATTTGACTTATTAGAGTATTTATATCTTAATTTCTAGGATAAAAGTGATGTTTTTTCACCTTCTTTTAATTCTGGAAAGGTAAATTAACTGATTTTCTAACAAAATTATAAAGATCATAGTCATTAATTTTCTGTTATTTCTTCTATTGTACAAAATGAGAAATAAAATTCAACCTTTTCTTCATGACGTAATTAAGGACAATATTCTTCATAAGAACGATAAGTAAAAGCGATTAACAATATTGAAGTAAAGATTCTAAAACTTTTTTTATAAATCTTACATTTGATAGAAAATCAACCTCATTTGATATGAAAACTCAACATGTTTTTATCTGTAAAGTTAAACCAATGAGAAATCAGAATTTTGATTTTCGTAATTTTCAAATTACCCCCCAAAAATACTTTTACTTGTGTCTGTTTGATTATCATAATATTAAGTCTGTTTTTCATACAATGTTTAGCTGTAGAGGAGCTTCATTCCTAGTCATTACTATAGGAATTCAAAATAATCAAATTTGATGTAGGGACCTTCTCTGATCAATGTAAAGGATGTGGATGGTAAAGTGGATGAGGAGAAACCTACTGCTGGGGTAAGTTCATCCTTCTTGCTTGCTCAAAAAAACTAAATTAACTTTTTCTTGTTAATCACGAAACCTCTTATTAGGATTATAGATTTTGTTATCTCAATGTCTGTAAGACGCCCAGTAAGAGTAAGAATTCCTAAAGTATAAGACAATAAACGATAAAATGATGTACACAAACCTAATCATGGTAAACACAATTGTCAATTACCCCTTATGTATAGTATATTCAGATTATTTGGAATTTGGATAGGTGTTTAAATAAAACCTGATATCGCCAATTTCCTATACTAAATCATACAAACCTTCTGGCAAAGATTATCTATGCTATCAAAACCTAAAAAGAAGCAAGTTATAAATTTATCTCTTTAAGGAATTAATCTCCCGGAATGAGAAGGAGAAGGTTGAAAAGCGGAGAGATTTCTATGGAGAAGCTGCTAATGCTGATAACAACAAATATCTCAAGTAAGTTAGTTACTAGCAATACTGTTGGCTTACTCACCAATCAGATTTTAGAAAGCAACGCTACTCTATTAGTAAAGAGTCAGTTTATTGTTTGCTAAAATACAAAAGATATGAAGAAAAATTCATTTTTTACTTCGTCTATTAATTGAAAAAGGCTTTTAATGTTTTCATAAGCGCTTTTCTAGGATTTGTAATGCCTGAATAAAAAATGTTTCTCTGAATTTATTACGCCTATATAAAAGTTTAAGTAACATAAGTCTGTCTATATGTGTGCGTATGTCTGTTTATCTAATCGCTGGACCGATATGGTTCTCCTTACCATAGGTCCAAGGAAGGTTTACAACTATTTGAAGGAGAAATCGTCCTTGGAAAAAATACCCACCCATGAAAAAGTTTGTTTACTTTTTCTTTCTAAAACCATAATAAAAGTGGATGGTCCACTTACCCCAAGTGCCCTATAGGAGCTTAGGCCCTAGTCAAATGAAAATTTTATTATTTTAGGATTGGAGAGATGATCGCAGTGAAAGGAATTCTAATATTTTTCTTTGTTTTCACTTTAGTTTATTGGATATATGGACTACAACATTTCTTTTCTAATTAAATTATAAAAGTTCCATGTAAAGATTTGATAGAACTTTAAAAATTTCACAATATTTGTTTAATACGTCGCTTTCCCTCAAATTACCTGTCGAGCACAATACCGGGCCTCCCCCGCCCATATTTTTAAAGTCAATAAGTTGGGGTATTTTTTCCTATGCCTATCTATGCGGGGCCTATGACTGCGGTGCCTTAAGAGGGACTGCCTAACCTAATATAAACTGGCCTAAAGTAATAAACACACAAACGAAAAACTACTTGCACCCCCTTATTTCTAATTTATCACAAAAATAAGCAGAGACAGGTTTGTGTGATAAAAATTACGTTATTGAATCCTAATCGTGGAACCAAACTTAAAAATTATGTTTAAGTATAAGATATTTATTTTTCAATACATATATTTTTTTATTTAAGATTTATTTAAAACCATTATACTATTTGAACTGTGATAAAAATATCAATTAGTTTAAAAATTATATTTTTAGGTTTTTATTGTATAAAAACCTAACAAACTTGCACTTCTATCCTATCATAACAAAATCATAATTATACTTTCAAATAAAATTTAATTTTTAAATAACCTTAAATATGATTTTGAACTTTCTTCTTCTGAATAAAAGGTTTATTTTAATTAAATTTTTCTTTAGTGATAATTCATCATGGTTTTATACGCGAAGCTACTCTATAATTTGAAATTACCATCCGTCCAAAGTAAACAATATGGGAGAAATGGGGTATTCCTGTCCAGTTTTTTGGTTAGGAATGAATATTTTTTACCCGAGGGAATAAATGATGGACCGATAGGTCATCATTTATTCACGAGTTTTTTGGTTAGGAATGAATATAAAAAATATTCATTACTAACCAAAAAACTGGACAGGAATATCATTCTTATTTAAACAAAAACTCATTTTTATGCTAGTAAAATGTGGTTTAATTTTGGTTTTTAAATTTCATTTATTTCCCTGGTATAATTTTTCTTTCTTTTAGTAATTAATAAAAATTCTAAAATCTTCAAAAAAAAATTAAAAATCTTCTAAAAATGATACCCGGGATATAAATGATGATACCCGGGAAATAAATGAATATTTACATCCACTATTTAAGGGGTCGTTTTTATGGGAATGTGGTTTCCTTCTTTGAAGGGTTAGACATTCAACAACAAAAAATTGCAAAAGTTCTAGAGTACTTTGTTATTTTATCTGTGTATCACTTAATAATCATTTATCGCATCGTATTATAAACAGCTTTCCGCGAATATAAAAATATTCAATCATAAGAATAAACCTGTTTTATTCCGAGATTCCGAAGGCACGGACTGGTTTTAATATCATGATTGTAGATTCTTATGTTCGCAGAAAACTAAATATTATACGATACGATACACTATTGTTTACAGTTTGTCTTAATTCTTCGGAGATAAATCGGTTTGGAAGCCATACTGGTGATTATATTATCATATTCTAAAACCATTACTGAAAAAAATACTTGATTAAGCAACCTTAACTGTCTTCTGTCTTGCTTTAATTTTGAGATACTTTATCTCTATTCCATGGATTTATTTCACCTTGTATTTCCTATCTGAGTTTTTGGAGTTGTCCTTGGAAAATATATTGTCTAAATTTATCATCTTTTTCATCTTACCTACAATATCTCTTTTTCCAGTATGGCTTCGAAACCGATTGATATCCGTTGGATTAGAACCGGTTCTAAGCCGTACTGAAAATTATGTACAACATCGTATTATATCCAGTTTTCTTTGAATATAAAAAAAAACTGAGACTAATCGTATAATTGTACATTTTTATATCCGCAGAAAGCTTTTTATATTACGATACGATAAATAACTATTTTTCAATTTATCTACAATATCTCTTTATCTTTCTAACGATTTGCAAGTTCTCTCTATTTATATTTGATATTATCATGGTAAGTTGGGTTTGATTTTGTCATGGTATTCCGCCTACTCTGACTGTTATCATTGAATTTCTAACAACAGAAGGATCAATTTTTAACATCATTTGTTATGACGCAGTTTAAGTCATGTCACAGATTTCCAAAGACGGGGTTGGACACAATTGTGCATTGAAAATTTAAATTATCAAATTAAATTATAGATAATTTTTTTTTCTGTTGCTGTACCCTTTTATTGAAAAATCATGGAGATATGATCATAATTTAAAAGAAATCTTGTACACTGCATTTTTTGACGTTGCTCGTACTACTTCCTTGTGAGTGCAACTGCGTATACCTAAAACTTTTAATTTCAGTCTATATTATATGATTATCTTTATCTTCCATTGATATATCCCTGAATCAATGTTATTCATGTATATCCAAACTAGAGATAAATTGTTGTCACATATCCAACAAAAGAATTGAAAAAATCCTAAATTTTGCAAGTGAATCACCCGTGCCTCATTATTACACTTGATGTTGACGAAAAATTATCATATTGTGAAGTTCCCTTAGTATTATGTGAAGTAGAGCGCAAAATGAAGATTCAAATTTGGGTTTGGTTGGTTAATTGTCTATTACATTCACGAAGGTTCAACCAAAAAATTAAAATTGTTGTTCATACATAACTGGCAATTAAACCTATATTTAAATTGATTTTATTTAGCATTTAGAATTAATATAAAGCAACTTTGAAAATCTATAAAAGTAAACGTTATAAGTAAAATGTATGTCTATCCGCTCTTCTTTTTAAGAGTAGTTTCCATTTGGTCGGGATCACTGGGCCAATGCTCAACCTACAACCACAAAAAAAACCAGAAAATGTGGGGAGAATTAAATTGGGGAATTTTAGGAACTCCTTATAGAATAGAAATGACAATTTATCTTTTAAAAAAGATCTAAAACATTTTTTTTCACCAAAATAAATGAACCCACAAACTTTTTAAAAACATTTAATATTTAAAATGTAAATGTAATAGTAATCATAATTTTAAATGTTAAAACTAAATTTTTAAAAGAAAACTTAAAATAATATTATTGAAAGAAAAACTTCTTACAATGACTATAATTTTCCTGCATTTTACCTTAGATTTGCCATGTAGTTGTAGAAATCTTGATATAATGTTTGAAATTAGTAACATTATTCTAACTTTAATTACAAAGGTCATTCTTCAACACTTTAAAGTAGGAAAGCTTTATTTAAAAAAAAAGATATGTATAATTTACCTTTAATTTTTTCTTAACAGTATCATGAGCAGCAACTAGAAACAAGGATAATCATTCGAATAATAGGGAAGCTTTATTAAGATTCTTACGATGGAGGGAGGACTGAAAATTATATTGTTACCAAAATTAATATTCTCTCATTTGTTGGCTAAAAGTTTGGTTACTTAAAAAATTCTGATTGGTTGGTTAATGTGTCCCAACTTTTCAAGCGTCATTTGGTATATGTAATTTTACAATGTACATTGAGATCCCTGAGTTCAATTTTCTTTCAAGATTTCGCTTTTGAGGGTACAGGTTCTCCTTAAACTATTATAAACCTTCCCTGCACTTATAAGAAGCTTTACTGTAAAGGAGATTTAGATTATCTTTGACTTTGCGGTTAGCGAGATCCTTTACCAAAGACAGACTAATAATTAGACATCATGTTGCTTTGATATAACTATTTGTAAATTTAATCAATTTACCTAAATATTTTATTTTTAATTGATTGAGCATATTTGAATTTGTCGCTTCTTTTTCTCCAGATATATACAAGTATGGTAATACCTAAATATTGGAATTATTTAACCACGGCATTCGCGTAATTGGTAACGTGTCGGTTTGTCATGGGGGAGGTAACAGGTTCGAGTCATACAAGATAACGTAACGATGCTACTATGTCAGGATCGTCATTAATAGTAAAGTATGGATAATGTCTTGACCTATAAATAGGCGAAATTCAAGCAATGCACGTGTATAACTTCCAGACAAAGGATGTGTAATAAAATGGTTGGATGTCTGTTTGTTGTTAATTTCTCTAATACCTCGGATATTTTTTCTACATCTAACATTTAGTTTTAGTATTAAAGGTAAATTTTGTATTTGAAGTGGAGTTTTTAGTGGAGTGGTGTGTTTTTACCCAAAGAATTCTGCTTAAAAATATTATATGACCAGTAGGTATATTATCTGTTCATAGGTTACCAAGATCATAAACTTTGTAATATCGATGTGCTTCGCAAGTAAAATCAGCAATCTATTTTTGATAGCAGCCGAGTAAATGATATTTCTCCTTAAAGACGGATAAACAGACGGACGGACACTCAAAGTTGGGCAAGAAAAATAAATATCGACCTGATTTATACCATTACAAATATTCTTTAAATCATCTAGCAAACTTCCTCTGTAACTCATTCTAATCTGCAAGATACAAAATTTTAATTAAACAATGATGTCATCATACATAAGTTGCGTAGTACAAAAATCATGGATGGACAAACGGACAAAGTACAGTTGTCATAGAATAGCAAGAAACATTTAAGTATAAATAAATATATGTTTTTATAACATGACTGTAAGACCAAACCGACCAAGTTAATTATATGATGGATGCTCATTGGTAAACAATTTCAACCTTCTATATTAGATAGAAGCTGAGCAAATCACGATCTACAAAAATGATTCAAACAGACCGACAGACATACAAAGGAATTTTATCATTTCAGAGTAGCTTCGCTACCTAAAAGATTAGTATTAAGATTAATTAAAATTTTATCTTGAAACAAAATGCATTTGGTTCTAATTTAGTCCACAAAAATTTGTACATAGAGTTTGTAGTCGCATAGCTGAACTTTAACATTTTTAATTTGATGTTGCTGTAAATTAAGCTTTAAATGTAAGATTTAGTGATAACACCTGAACGTGAACAGCTTTAGTATTTTTCTTTATCTACAGAAATGTACTATGCATTCCATTAAAATTGTTAGGCTAATTATGAAAAAAATGTTCTTGTTTAAAAATATAAGTTGTTGTATTTATATTTGTAGCTTTATGAAGCGTGTATTAATCATTCTTTTGTTTTAGTTGATTTCTTTGAGGTAGCTATTTATAATCACAATACTTTTCTAATACCTTTAATTCATTTTTTTAACCTAGGACCTTATTTTGACATTATCTTTAACCACGTATTTTGTACGTTACACAACCAGCGTTTCGAAGCCGCCGGCTCCACTATTAATCAGACTCGAATGATTATTTTATACAGAATACTGTGTTTTAAGAAGAAAAAATTATCATGTTTAAAATTGAAATATTGATTACAGAGTTGCTACGTCATGCTTACTGAATTGTACCCAACTGATACAGCAATCATAAAACCAAGTTTGAAATCAATAGGGTGATTTTAACATGCCTACATTAACAATAAGAGCTATCCGTTTCGAACGACCGACCCTTATAATATAAAAGCTTCGATTTTAATAAAATGTCTGGCATTTAGATTTGTTCTATTCCTTATTTTCTTATTTTACTAAAGTTAAGGACATTAAATTATGTTAATAATTAAACTACCAACTGGTTCATGTAGCCTAGTCTTTGGATGTATTTGTCCTTGTCTTTTGGTGCGTATATGGTTTCAATACAAAAGAATAATAGAATCAACATTAACATATAGCGAGTATTGGTGTGTTTGTGTGTGTTGGTATGTGGGTATGTGTGTGTTTGTGTGTGTTTCTGTGTGTGTATGTGAGTATATGTGTGTGTCTTTTTGTGTGTGTCTTTTTGTGTGTATGTCTTTATTATTATATTTATTGTTTCTAAGAAATCTGAGACTTTCTTTGTTAGTAGCACAGCTGCTCTACAATTTGGATCCAAAGGATTTCGGATTGTCCCTTCTAATTTCAGTCTATACTTTTTTCCCCCTACTCACTAAACATTATATGAAAAAAAACTTCGCTGGCAATGAATCTGCTTTGCTTTTGGCAGTTTATAAATTAAAAATACTTCTTATGTTTTTTCATATTGGTTTGAATCCAGCGAAAAAAAATTGAATTCTAATCAACTGAGATGTAATTTAATTAACAACTAATAATTAACTAATTTATCATTAAATGTCATTTTAAGTCAAAACTACATAAAATTTATAAATAGCATAATAGTGGTCTGAATTTATCTCATCCAAATCAAAAAATTAATATGTCTGTTTTTTAATACTTATATAAAAGTAACAAGTAAGTGCTTATTTGTCTGTAGCTTAGGATCTCACTTACCGAAGGACAGATACAGTTTAGCTTCCAGGGAATATTTATAACCATTTTGGAAGGGGTCTCTCAACCCTCCCAAAAGAAGTCGTTACTGGATAAAAATACCCCCCCTCCTAGATTGTGCTGCATAGTGTCCCTAGATTACTATCGGGGCGTAGCCAGCCACTAGTATGGAAATATACAAATTAAAAGAATATTAATCCCTTCTTCCCTCTAATTATGGTTAATGGCGAAGCCTGGTATAATATTTTACAAAGAATATATTGAGAAGTGTGAAGGCCAACTCTCTGAATAAGATTATTCACAAAATTTTGATATAAGTGTCAAATTTTGTTCAAATATAAGATATTTGTATGTATGATGTATATATATTACACATTGCCAGCAGGGATCGGCAGCCTCTCATCCATATTTGGAGCAGATTTAGACAATCTGCTGATTTTAGTTTTCTTGAGACTTCAAGGTGACAAGCGGCTTCAGAGCCCTGGTTGTTAAACTCCCTGCTCCGGACGTTTGTGGCCCGCCCTACGTGTATATAAGGCATCAACTGCTTGACCAACACTTAAATTGATGCTACTGGTAAAGAATACAGTGTTAAAAATGTATGCATTTAAATTTACCATAGCTCTATATAAATTTACTAGCGGCCACGCCCCCTAGAAGCCTCTAGGGACACTAAAGTTAGGAGGCGGAAAAGTCGACCTCACCCCATAGTAAATTTGAGTTTCTAAAGGATAAAATTTTTTTTTTTTTTTTGGGGGGGGGGTGAAGACACATTCCTCAAAAATAGTTTAAAACCTTCCCAGGAACTATAAGAAGCTTTACTGTAAAGGAGAACAATATCGGTTCAGCGGTTAGCGAGATCCTTCGGGACAGACAAAAAACGCTTACTACTTTATATAATAGGAGGATAATCTTAAGCCGGAGGCATGAAGATGCATTTTACAGCAACATGTCATACTAGTAGAATAATTATTTAGCGCATCGTATTTTAAACAACTTTCTGTGGATATTAAAATAAAAAATATTGGTTAAAACCAGTTTTGTTAGCCCCGATGGACCAAAGGCTCTGACTACCAAAACTGGTAATAATTGCATGCCTTTTATTTTAAAATCCGTGCAAGACTAGCTATAATAAGCTGCTATACATGATTTTTTATTAGACTGAGAAACGGTTATTATCCAGTGGGTAACAATCGGTTTTGAAGCCATACTGGAAAAAAAGTTTATTAACTAAAGTAGGTTCTATTTTAGTCTAAGTGGATCTATTAGAAGCAAGCCACAAATTTTCAAAACTAAAAACCAAAATTTAAGGTACCCTATAAAAAAAAAATCATAACGAATAAGTATCCTTTCAATCTGGTTGGCTTTTCTGCACATTAAAACTGGTGCGCAAAGTTGTAAAGTTTTCGCATATATTTAAAATTTTGTAGAAATTTTCAGGGAGGTGGCGGACATTGGGCTGTTTATTAATTACATTACTCCAAAAAGTTTCATAATGACGTTTTTATTATTCGTTGGTTAAACAACTTTTGGGACTTGTAATCTACAGAATGGGGTAATTTTGTGTATCATTATTGGTGCAGGTGATGTACGTAAATTTATCGGCAATTGTCTTATCATCTTTAGATCCCTGAGAAAATTTACATCAAGATTTGGTTGGTCATACTACATTTAATTTTGGTTCAATTTTTAAAAGCGAAGCTTTTCTATAATTAATGTCGGTCCGTCCGTCCGTACGTCCGTCCGTAACGGATAGCTTTTTTCGTTAATTTTGGCATGTTAAAATTGTCCTATTGATTTTAAATTTTGCATGGTGATTCCTTTAGTAGTTAGGTACGATTTAGAAAGCGTAGCAACTCTATAATTTTTACCAAAATGTCCGTACGTCCATTTCAAACATTTTGATTTTTTTACTTTTTTAACAACAAATTGATCTAATCTTCGGATTGATCTGATTTTTGATATATTGATTCCTGGGACAACAAAGTATAATGTAATAAGCGATGCAACTCTATAATCAAGTCCTGAAAATGTAAGTATGTTCATAAACATAATCCTGTATCAAGTTTTTTTTTGTATATATCTGTTTTTCAATAAATTTACTTACAATTTTACTGACTCTTATACATTTATATTATGATTATTCAGTTCTGACACTATACATGTGTTAATGTCCGTTTGTCATACCGTTTCAGTGCTTCGCTTTTATGGATGTTGTCATCCTTGTTCTATTTATCCATTATTTAATTTACAAACAATGCTAAACTATGCAATACAACTGCCAAAATAGTTTTATCCTCGTTTTTTTTATTTTTCTTATGTCAAATTTACCTGGATTTTTTAGCACTATTGCCAGTCCAAGCATTCATCCTGGTAAAATAGTTTTTAGATTA
This sequence comes from Acartia tonsa, assembly GCA_900241095.1. Taxonomy (NCBI): domain Eukaryota; kingdom Metazoa; phylum Arthropoda; class Copepoda; order Calanoida; family Acartiidae; genus Acartia; species Acartia tonsa. The sequence continues at coordinate 1,627 of LS047802.1, read as the reverse complement.
TTAATTGAACTTAGTAAATAAAATCAGATTATCATATTATGAAACCAGGGCTCGGCAGACGCGCCTCAGCTGCGCACAAGCCTCTAAATTAAACCTGCTGGTGTTCAAAAAGATTATGAAAGGATGGATTGTCTGCTTAGGAACTGGTTTAGACATCTAGCTGAATTTTAAAGATATAATATGGTGTGATTTTACTGAGGCTTCCATGCGGCTGACGCTCGGCTTCCGACCCCTGTATGAAACTAATTATATAACTTCAGGGGCTGCTTTTCGGCCAATTAATTCCGTTTGGAATTGCCTAAAATTAAATATCTTGTTTACGTAGAGTTGGCTCAAAACTTTATTTCTGATGTAACTGAAGGGAAGTGGATAAGAAGGGGAGTAGTAAGGGAAGGGTGTTGTGGGGAAATGCCTTTTGGAATTGTTTGTCAGAATCACATTCCCTTTTCCCTTGATAATTTTAGGAAATTGAACAAGATTTGGCCGCTCTCAGCTTAAAGAAGCCACACGACTGAAGTTGTAGCTGCCGCCCTTTGGTAAGGGGGAGGTAGGTTGTGCTAAATTTCCGTAAAGGCGTTAGTTTTAAGACTTAAAAACAGTAGTAAAACGATAAAATTTATGTTAACTTTAATAAATAAAAAATTTGTCCATAGTTCTTTCAATAAGGAATACACATATTTAGTGAATATTATCGTTTTACTACTGTTTTTAAGCCTTAAAACTTACACCTGAACGGAATTTTGGCACATCGCACCTTCCCCTTTATTTTAATGTACAGCTATAAAAAAATACCTTTCTTCTTTTTGCTTCTGTTTTATCTCTTTCATAACTCTAAAAGCACAAGAATTTAATAGTTATTTATCGCATCGTATTATAGACAGGTTTTTACGGATGGTAAAATGAAAAGTTATAAGATTAATACCAGTTTGTTGGTCCCTAGGACCGTAGGCCCTGACTAACAAAACTGATATAAATATTATGATTTTTATTGTATAAGTCGTAGAAAATTGTCTGATACATTATTTTTCAGTATGGCTCAGGACGGGAAGCCTTAAAAAAATACGACGTCATAAATGCAAATTACCAATGATAGGACAGTATGTATTGCATTTGACGAATTGGCCTATCATTGGTCATTTGTATTTTATGGCGTTATTTTTTATAAGGCAATATAAGCTGCTTTTCAAAAGAGGGTCCAAATCCAGTGAATACTAATCGGTTGCGAGACCCTACTGATTAATGAAGCTTTGCTTTTATGAATTTTGTCATCCTTGTTCTAAGATGAAAGAATTTCATGATGTAAAATTGCTTACCTGCTGGCTAGAAGTGTATGAAACAGTAGAATAGCAACCATTTGGTAGAGATTTATAAACAACCAGTAATCTATCATTTTCAAGTAGGGGGTTGCTGGCAATGTCTAAATAGATAGATAATTAGATAAATAGATAGGTAGATGGATAGATAATTAGATAAATAGATTGATAAATAGATGGACAGTAGCTACACTACTAATATTTATACTTACTGCTTGGATACTGCTAGATATAGTAGCTATAACAAGTATTAGAGTCAGACTAATACCTACATACATACATATCCTAATTATAGAGTAGCTACACTACTAATA
>LS047799.1:20249-32170 GCA_900241095.1 Acartia tonsa | reverse complement strand
AGATGCCAAAATTAATTAACTTAAATTGCATTTCCGCTTTTAGATAAAGAATTATAGAAAAAACGAATTTTATAAAAAATCCTCAAAATTTGATGCAGATTTCAAATCTCCCCCTAACTTTAAAATTCCAGAAAACTTATATATCTTAATCACCATGTCAAGTTCGAAATCTACAGTACAAATATAACATGCCTAAATTAAGGATAATTGCTATCCGTGACCGGCGGATCAACTCTAGATATAGAAAAGCTTAGATTTTAACAAAGACAGGTGAAATGTACAGAGCAAAAATTACTATATTTTACAATTCCAGTGCAGTAAATTAGATTCCCTTCTCACTTTCAAACTAATTTGTTATACTCATAACGTAAACCATTTTAATAGGCTACGCTTTTTTATAATAATAGGTCCGTGCGTCTCTGTAAGTCACTCTAACGCATTGCTATAATTGGTTTAATTTAATAGGTAGAAAGTTTTTTAAACGGGTATTTAAAACTTTTGTGGAAAATTTTGCTTTATTAAAAACACTTAAAAGTTCATATATAAATCAGTTTATTTAATTAATACCTACAATATAAATATAATCTTAATAAAATATCTAATAATTCTTTATATAAAAAATCAATTATTTTACAATAATTAGTTCATACTTTATAAAAATTTCAGTTTATTTATAATTTTATTATATACATAATTATAGAAAATTATTTGGTGAAGGTTATTCATAAAAAATCTACAAAGCCAATAAATAATCTGAATAAATTCAGAAATGGAAAGAGCAATAGCGGTTAATTAATTAAACACACCCCCCATATAAATTTATGAAGGGGGGGTGGGGGGGGAATAAATTATTTTTCTATCTATGAGCGTATAAAAAATTTTCAAATCAATTTCATGAAAAAAGAATAAAAATCATATAAAACTTTAAATGATGCATAAAGACAAAGAATATAATGTAAGCAAATATAAATCAAAGCATAAATTTTCAATAAAAATTCAATCAAAATAAATGAATGTAGTCATTAACAATCATAAAAATTAACTTCTATAAGATACTTATTAAAGTCTCAAAATAAAATAAAAAATAGGCAAATTACAGTTTTATATTTATTCCTCTTGATACTTGTATTAAAATATATTCTTTATGAAATCAAGTTTTCCTTTAGATTTGATTTTAGTGACTAAATGTTTAAATGTATAAATTTCTTACAAACACCAAAAATAATATAGCCATCATTTATTAACTGAAAGTTGGAGGTAAACAATTTTTCTTTAAGTGCTATATCATTGTCCAAGATGTGCATTTTTTCTTTTGATGTGTTTTTTTTGCACAAAAAAATAATAGGGGAGAATTTAATCTAAAAATTTAGGATATAAATTTTGATAAAACCTAGGTATACTTTTCTTTCATTTTATTTTCTGGTTTGTTCATCCTTTCATCCCTGTAACCAGTATCAGCTCTCCTGTTTGCTTGATGTTACTTTGATCCATTGTGAGAAATCGAATTGTTTGAAACTAACAGATTCCTGGTGTACAATAATTTGTTAAGGTCTTTTATTTGTATTAGTAATTTAATTTATTAGTCCAGATCCTACAAAAATTCAAGGGCTAGCATTGGAATTAGGGTTTCCTAAGTCTTACATATTCTCTATGTGAAGCAAAGAAAATACTAAACTTTAGGCTAGCCTTGGAATTAAGGTTTCCTAAGTCTTACATATTCTCTATGTGAAGCAAAGAAAATACTAAACTTTATGCTAGCCTTGGAGTTAAAGTTTCCTAAGACTTACATATTCCTCTATATCTATTTAAGGAAACTATAATCTAGCCCATGACGTTTCGTATATAAAAACACGGATTTGACGATATTTTCAATGTTTTTTGATGGTACTGGCAATATTTACATTTCCACACAAACAAGAAAGTTTTAGCGATTCCTATAAAGATTGGGTTTTCAATGTATTTAATTAAAGACCTCAACATTCCTCCATAAGATCATTCATTTTGAGGACAGTTTTACAACCCGTGGGATGGAAGCTTGTTATATCCTGAAACAAAATATAGCGGTTTCCCTAAAAGTGCCCTCTCCGTATTTACAATTTATTTGTAAGAAATGAGGGGAGGGGATTGAGTTTCTCTGCACGCTAGGCACTTTAAGGTAAAGCATCAATATATTTATAATGATTATTATTTACAAAATGGCCTAAACCTTAAATAGTTCAATTATGATCCTTTATTAATTAAGAAATATAAGCAGATAAGAATTTGCATTGTTCTATGTATTTTACAATGGACTGAAATTTGGAACGGCTGCGGCTTATAGCCAGTTTGGCGACTGACGGCTATATCGGTCACTTGGTGAAATCACCAAAAAATAAAGCATCCTTGGATATATTTCTGCTGATTTTTATCTGCTGTCATCACTCATCAGCAAAGTAAATAGACTGTGGATAGTCGAAAAATGCAAACAGCTGCGGCTTAATAGCAAAGAAGTAAGGATTAGCCGTGGCTGTAAATATCTTAGAAAAAGCGCGGCTGATGCTATAATATTTATCACGTCGTTTTATATACAGCTTTCCGCGAATATTATATTGAGAAATTTTGACATTGACTCCAAGTGTTTTCTTAATTAAGAAAAATTGTCTATAATACAATTTTAAGCATGGTTTTTCAGTCTAATCAATTGGATATTAAACGGTTTAGATTTCATACTGGAAAAAAACTTTTAATTAAGAGATTATTGTATTTGTTTATTTCTTTTTTCTATTTAAATATTTTTCATTTTTTTCAAATAAAAATAGATTTTAAAACAGGATCTATTCTATAAAGTGTTTACTTTTAGGAAAAGTTTTAAAAAATAAAGTTGTTTATTCTCAATTTGATACTGATCTTTTAAGACTAATATGCGATGTTTATCATGTTTTATAATTACTTGAGTTAACGAGGTTGATATTATCCATTAAAGAGATTCTATGCTTTTACATTATTTTAAATTGTACAAGGATACACAAATGACAATATCTAAAAGTAGCACAAAAAATAATTCAATGGACAAACTGATGTTCATTGCCATAACAAAGAAAGAAAAAAGAATATCATGAAACCATTAAAAAATAAGGTTTATGTACTTTGAAGCATGACCGACTTACAGACGGACAAAACAATGTAGAGCTAGATTCGCTACTAAAATATACAAAGGAGCATAATATTTTTTTAAAATTTACACACAAGCACAGACAAACTTTTTGATGACCAGTTTTGGAGGCCCATAGGGCCATATAAAATATAAATGACGAGAAAGTTTTAACAAAAAAACTTAATTGGTGGAAGAAGTGAAAACTATATGCCTTTTATTCAGAAGGCATAAAAACCCTAACCTCAAGTTTGCCCCCAGTCTCTAGCTCCCACAGTGCCCTGATAACTCTGACAAACTTCTGTAGGCCCGACTCTGACTGGAAGGTCAGGTGAAGACAATGCTCTTCATCCAGCAGCAGGGTCAGGCTCTCCAACATGGATTCATAAATGTCCTAAAAGGTAGAACATTTTTAAGTGTTTCAGATCCTCGATAATGGCGATTTTTTTTAATGATAACCGTTTCAAATTATGGTTTTGTGTATCATCAAACCAATTAAAATTAATTTAACATAAAAAAGGTTTTCTATTGTCAGTTGCTTTGATGTACAATATAAAACTTTTGATAATAATTGCACGGCATAATACTAGGTACAATTATGCAATTACCAGCCAAATTCAAATTGCTAGATCTCTGTGGCTGTACACTGTACAGTTTTGGTTTATAAAATTGGCAAATACAACCTACCCCCATTCCCTATAAGATGTTACATACTCATACAACAAAGATCTTACCATTCCAATTATATCCTGAATAGGACATCTAACTCTGATGTTAAGATTAGAGGCCTGACTAAGCAGCAGCCAGGGAAACAGGTTTTCTGCCAGCACAATTTCTTCTTTGGTCACCACTAATGAAACTGTTTCACCTAAAAATGAAATCAAGTAAAAGCAGGGACGGAGCTACTTTGGACTCAGGGAAAAGGGAATGTGATTCTGACAAACAATTCTAAGTGAAAATTTCCCAACAACCCCCTTCTTACCCACTTCTCTTCAGTTACACAAAAAAACAAGTTTTACGCCAACTCTACGCCAACAAAATATTTAATTTTAGGAAATTTCAAATGGAACTAATTGTCTGGATAGTAGCCCCTGCATGCATGCATCGTACTTATTGGTGGGCTTAAAAACTTTTTACTTTTACTGATTGGTTTGCTCAAACTAACATGTTCCTATTATTTCAACCAAAAACAGAAGGGTTAGGTTTGTTTATCATCAGGGTTAGGGCACCACACGTTAAAGTACCCCCCCCCCCTCTCTAATTATTTTTAAAAGGGGGCTTATTTCAATCAAACTCTATAAGCACACTTCCAACAATTGGTTAAGTTTACCTTTTGTATTAATAACCAGATGGAACGCTTGTATAAAATTTTCATGTCCTGCTTCTGATTTGTCAGTCTTTAGTTGGTTGTAAAGCAGCTTCTTCTCCTCCTGGTCCAGCTCTCTCACCACGGGGATAGGGTGAGATCTCACCTAATATAATACAAAATCAGGGAAGGGTAAAGGAAGGTAGATAAATTCTTTTGGACGAATGAAAAAAATACACCTTCTGTTAATCAAATTATTGGTTGAAAAGTTTGGAAATTTTCAATTTAAACCAAAAAATTTCAATAAATGTACCCAAAGTTTATTACCCAAAAACTTGGGGACTTTGGAACATTCAGAACTTTGGATAGTGTAATTTACAGTTCAATGTTCTCTCCCTCCCCGCATAACCTTAACCTGGGAGGAAGGGGACATTGGAATATCAATTATACTGGTACCAAAGGTTTTTAAAATCCCGATTAGCTGGTTCATACCTAGTAGAGGTGTCCAAACTTTTCAACTTATAATTTTAATCTGCAGAAGGGTAATATATTTTGTTTATCATTATTAGGGACCGACAACAAATTATCGTCAACTGTCCTATCTCTTAAAATGCTGTTCTTACCCTTTCCTGAAGAATGTCAACAGTTTGGTCGATGAACATTTTAGTTCTTTTTGAGTCCGCCAGGAGTAGGTAGTAACAGTCCTCCTCAGTTGCTACACCTAAGGATTATCATTCTCTTGCTTTATAAGGGTAAGGGGACTGCAAATTAAACAAGAATGTCAACATCAATATGTAGCGAAGCACAAAACAATCATAAAGGAATAATAGGACATAGAAAGTTTTAGAGCCGATGCTCAGTTCTCATAATAATGTAAAAAAAGGAGAATATTAAAAAAACTCTAGAAAATCACAAAACCTAAAAACTAGCGTGTATTTCTTTTTAAGCATGACCAACAGACAGAGGGACAAAACTATCCATTGCATATATGTCATAAGAATCGTAAATACAAATTTCAGCTGTCTTTCTTTAATAGAAGCTGAGAAAATCACATTTCCCCATAGCGTTACGGACTGACTGAAGGACAGACAAAGTAAAATATATAGTAACTTCGCTAGGTACTAAAGAAATACAAATTATCACAAAAACCTAAAATTACAACACCAAAACTAAAGTGTGAATCTAAATATCTTTAATTTTAAGCTTTTATTGTCATAATTTTTCTTTTAATTAATAAGCCCCTTTGCAGTTAATAACTTTATACTTTAAAAGCTTAAGTCTAAAAGATCTTCCTTTATTAAATCTACGTTGATAAACATAAATAACAGATTGTTTACATCAAGACAAAAAATGCTAAGTGAAGTGAATAAATTCCTGAAATAGTACCGACTCTGCTGAGATATGGTCCAGCTGCCAGGTAGGTTGGGGCTGCTGCCTTACCCTCTCCATGTCCAAGCTCTGTAAAAAATATTTATTAGCAACACTACTGTATCATACAAGAAATAAGTGGCCGTTTTCCCTTAAAGTGCCTTGTACAACACAACTCCTAGCTTTAGCATGTCAGGTTAGATTAGGTTAAATTTGGTAATGTGTAGCCTAACAGGTGTTAGGCTTAGTAAAAAAAAAGACTAGTGCTTTTTATTCTCAATTTGTTTTTTTCCAAAAAAAAGGGGGTGGGGGGTGAGGTGATGGTTACGTGCACTTTGTGGTGTTTTTCAAAGTTGGTAATAAAGTTCTCATTAATAATATGATTACAACTTTAAATCGCATTCAAAAACAGAATTTGAACTACTTTTAAGAATCGTAAATGAATCTTTATGATATGATATGTATGTAAATATTAATATAATCTTAGACATTAAAGTGTAGTACAGAATTTTGTTTAGTATGTGATAACTAACCTAATGCTAAGGCTTGAGCGCCAAGTAGCTGAATAATTCTCTGTAGTCGTGTGATAGATGCTGAACAACAAACTGTCAACCAATCACTAGGCTCATCACTAGAAAAAATATCATTGTTGCTGAGATGCATCCTAATGATAGACCATCAATCCTATTGTATTTTTAGTCTATTTGTTTTTAGTCTTGGGATGGTTTTAAGTAATTTTTCTCCTCAATCACCAATAATAACTAGCTAAATTTTTTCAGACCTTCCAAATGTTCATTTGTTTATTAAAAACTAGTTAGTTTGCCCATCTAGGCGAGGTATATCAGGTAAACAGCTTAAAATCATCCCAAGTGTATGTAAAATGTATCTTAAAAAAGTAAAATCCATTCGGGTCTGCAATTTCTTATATCATTAACTTCAAACAAAAAAAACCTTACTACTTTATGTTACAGGACTAACAGATGCGCCCCTATCATAGGGGCTCTGTATTTGAAGGGGTAGGGATGGACATATCTATAGTATAAAACTATTCAAAGACTTGAATGGAAAAATAAATTATCCTAAAACCACCCTGAAACTTCCCTGAAATGAAAAACCCAATCGGTTCAGTAATTTTAAGATACATACAAAAAATCCTTAGGTAGTACGTAATATAATAGGATAAAAATACCTTTCTTCTCTTGTAGCTTTCAAAATATAGATATTTTTATTACTAAGCACAAGAAGTCCATTCAACAATTTCTCCAGAGATTTTACAATCAATTTTCCCTAAAAAAAGATTCTTTAAATGTAATTTTAAATTTCCATATGTTATCAAAAACTTATGGGCATAAAAAGTCCCCTACAAAGCATTAAGAATATTTAAATATAAGAAAATGGACAATAAATCAATATACATTCCCAATGATCATAAATAATACCTACTACCCCTACTGTAGGTTAAAATCATTGGTTGAAAAGTTAGAATACTAATAGTTTGTAGGCCAACCAACCAAGTAATGAACCAAGTAATGAAAGTATCCAATGTTTTAGAGCCAATGAATTTATACCTTGATAATGAAACTTTGGGTACCATTGAGATGTAAATACTGCTGTCTTTTATTTCTTCTCTATATTATTTTCCATAATCTCCCTTCCCCGGGGGGTAAAGGCAAGAAATTTTATATCAGAGGATGTATTCAAATAATTTTACTTTATAAATTGGGGAAAGACATTGAGAGGGGAACAGTAAATTCGGATTGGTTGAAAATGAGACATCCATGCTATTTTTTTCATATTATAAATATATTATAAACCCCTGCCATTTCTTTTATATTACCTTTGCAACTAAAAGTAGCTCTTCGTCATGTTGATGGAACAGATTAATCTCACAGAACAATCGAATTCTGATACAAAAAAATTTAACTATAACATAAAATATCGGCTGTGCCCCTATCATCAGGGGTTTGCTTTCAAAGAGGTAAGAAGAGGGCAGGAAAATAGCTAAAAACCAACCCAAGACTCATATGTATTCTAAAACCATCCCAGGACGTAAGTAAAGCTTAGTAAGTATGGGAAGCTTTCCTAAATAGTTTAGTAATTTTTGAAATTTTAAGCTTCAGATAAAAAAAACTACTGATTATATAATAGGATTAGCATGTATATGTATTATGTATATGAAGTGAAGGTAGTAGATTCAGATCCTAAAGATGTTTATTTTATAACTTTTAAAGGTTACAAGCAGACAAACAAACAGACAGACATCGTTCTACTTTGTATTATATATAGGCATAGGCAAGTTAAAATTTTAAGATTTAAATATATATCTGATGATACCTGTGATCAATTTGACTAAAATCCTGATAATCCCAGGTCATAAATCCTTTGTCTGGTCTGTAGGGCCTTTCAATCTCTTCACTCCCCTCACCTGTTACAAAAACATTGAAGGTGAAGTTCAGAAATATTTTAAAACATGTATTAGTCATTGAAACAGTAAGAAGACTTAGGTCAAAACACTAAGAGACAATGGTTAAGCAATGAATGAAAATGTCAATGGACGGTAAATAAATTTACAACTCCAATGATAATAAGCAAAATAAACCCTTCTGTGGATTAAAATTACTCGTTAAGTTGTACTACAATTTGGACACCACTAGTTTGGAACAAAAAAAGTCAAAATTTTGAGTTAACGAATATATACCTAACGGTTTTACACGGGATCTATAGGTCACAAACCCGAAGAAACATTTGAAATACAAAAACTTACAAAAGTGAAGCAAAAGTAAAGTAAACATTTACCAGTAACAGTTGAATTGAGGGAGGTCTGTGCAGAGAAGAATCTGTCAGATCTGATGCTCAGATCACTAGGACATGTCTTCAGCCCAGCCACACCCCCACCAGATGTGGAATCATTCAGATCACTCACACTCCGCTTCATCGACCTTGTGCCTCCTGCTGATGATGATGAGTTTGAATCCCGGCCAGGCGACCTTTTCTCTGAGGATGATGCACTTCCTATACAGAAGTAGGTTAAATGCCAAACATTTCACAAACCGATTTACTGATATGTTTCCTCTTTTCAGTGAAATATCTTTTAGTTTTAAGTCACAAGAGAAATCACATCAAGAAAGAAATACAGCACCTTAGCGCATTTTTCAACGCTCGTGTTTAAACATTTGTTGGTTCGATCCTAGCCTCTAAAGGGAGGGCTGGGGAGGTTGGAAAAATAGCCCAATACAAAAAAAGGCTTCACTAAAGAGTATGACCCATTCAGTCTAGAAGTTTTCGAGATCTTAAGTTTAAAAAAAATCTTACTACTTTATATTATAGGATTAAAATAAGCAGACTTTTATTTAAGTGCCTTTTGAATCCTGAAAGGGCTTAGTCATTAGTTAAAATTGATTGTTTGGGAATAAAAATTATATTTTACAAAAATATTTTTACCTGATCTTTTCCTTGGAGAGCCTTTTGGTGTAGAACTAAAGCTACTGAAAAATCCACGAACTGAACTTTTTCTTTTTGGCGTGCTTGGGGCAGGGGGAGATGTGGAGCTAGATTTATCTGGTGATTTAAGAAGATCTATTTTTTTATACGTTTAGACTTTAGTTTCAAAACACAAGTTAAATCATTACGTATGAAGATAGAAGTCAGATATTATATGATTGATTTAAAAAGCTTAGTTTGATTTATGATTTTGGTACCTAAGTATCCAGAAAAAAAATATTCATTGTATACCTACTTCCTCAGTTTAAATAGCAAATATAGTCAAATGTTTTGTTAAGTTTAAACGTGCATAAATTAAGAAGTTAATTGAAGATTAAATCTTCAATAATATTTTAGACTGACAACAAGTCATCTGATACCTAGTCTTTTATTGCAATTAGATTATTACAAGAAAATCAAACATAGGTTTGAAACAGCTTCAATTCTCGTTAGTGAATATTCCCATTTTGAGACATAAATACTTGACGGTAAATAATAATGGTAACCAAAGCTTTAAAGTCACGATCTCTCATTCACTAGCTTAAATTTTTTTTTATAGACCTATTAGTTGATTAAAAAGGGTAATTTAAACTTCAACAAGTTCAACTTATCGTTCATTGCCTTATCCTGAAGATCCCTAAAATTAAAGTCTAAATTCCTGCGACAGGAGTATCTTCTCTGTCATCTTTGTTAGTTGGAGTTGTACCAATTAAGCTGTCATCAGCCACAGCTGTCAGCTTGCTGTCAACAACAGCTGCAGTCATATCGCCTGAAATATGAAAATAAAATAAGTAATCTTATTATATAAAGTAAGCAAGATTTTTTGCATAAATACAGAGCCCCTAGATGCTAAGGACGTAGTAGAATATATGACAGTATTTATTGAAATTAATTTAGGTTTTAAAAGATAAAGTAAAATATATTTTGGGAGGGTTATTTCTTTCTAAAATAGTTTGTTATAAAACTTCCCTGAAACAAATATGAATCTTTTCTGTAAAGAAAAACCATATCAGTTCAGCAATAAACACATATAGACATCCTGTTAATTTCATACAAGACATGTTACTATACCAACCTGACTCGTGGCTATCTGAGCTGGTGATATCAAAGCTGGCAGCTGTGTCCTGGCTGGTGCTGCTGCCATCATCCTGTCCTGTGCTGGCAGTTGTGTCTGCTGATGGACACGTCAGGTAGGCAGAATAATCATCATCACTTCTTCTAATCATAATATATTTATTAAATTTGAAATTATTTTTTGTAGCAAAACTGCTCTAAGACTATGACTATTACCCGCGACTATGGCGTAACACATAGCGCATCCTTTTGCTGTCAAGAATGTGATAGGTTCGATTCTCGGCTCTAAACCGTGTTATAACCAAAGAAGGTAAAAGTGGTTTCTAATGCTGCTGTCAGGTGCGTTCCAAAAATAGGTATAGTAGGGGGAATATTATATAGCTATTTTGGAGGGAGGGTACGACCATCCTCCCAGAGAAATCACAACTAGATAAAAATGACAACACACAAATATTTCTTTTCAGTTCCCATAAGGGCCTATAGGGGCGTAGTCTCTAGTATAATATATAATCACCTTTGACTTTGCTTGGACGGGGATGACTGGATCTTTTCCATTGACTTCTAAAATAGTTTATTTTATTTTGTCATATTGCCAAGAACAATGGCGATAAATCATGAAGAATAGGAACCGGTACCCAAAGTTGTATAATCAAGTTATCTCATTTACTGGCTTAAAAACTTTGGGGGTTTGTATTGAATGGTTAGTTCAGTGCTAAACCTGTCAAACAATAATTTATTCTACTAAAGGGGTAATATCGACTTAGGAGTCACTTTATATAAATACAGAGGGGGGAGGGGTTGGTTAATGCAACCATCTCGTAATCAATGAGCAAAAGGCACTTAGAATCCATATTTTCGTTATGAAACTATCCTTATAATATTACGATATAGACCTGGAAAACACCATTTGTTAGGGAGCCACTACTAGAACTTTGTTTATAAATGTTATATTTACCTGGATAACACTATTTGTTAGGGAGCCACTACTAGAACTTTCTTGCATCATTGTACTTCCACTACTATGCATTCCTTCTTTACCTAAACAAGTAAAGATTAAGATAGTGGCATATTTTTACCCTCCTTCCCTAAAATCAAAAAAGGATTGAGTGACAGAACGACATTGATATTTTTTTAGATAAGATTCTAAGAATTAAAAAGATCAAACTTTACTTGCCTTCATCTTGGTTGTCAGCTGTTTGTTGATCAGCTGATGTTACCATGACGTCATCGTCAGCTGTTATAATGCTGCTATTTGTGCTGTCTGAATATAAAGAAACTAATATAAAATTTCTATATAAACAAGGATGACAACATCCATAAGTAGCGAAGCTCAAAAATTATGAATATATATCAGGAAAAATTACTATAAAGCAGTGTCATACAATAAACATTAATGTTGATAAAATAGGGAAATCAGAAAACCTTTAAAATCACGCAACCTTAAAAATCATGAAAATTTAAAAATCTAGGAATCGATCTAGCACCGCAATTTATAGACAAATCTTAATGAAACTTGATAAAAAAATGTAGAATATGAGCATATTCAATCCCTAATAATTTCAG
>LS047799.1:0-11546 GCA_900241095.1 Acartia tonsa | reverse complement strand
TTATGTAAAGATTTAAAGTAACAGGTTTCTATTTGTCTGTGCGTGTATAGCGAAGGATCTGCCTTAATGCTGGACCGATATGGTTCTCCTTTACAGTGAAACTTCTTATAGGTTCAAGAAGGATTATTCACCTCTAACTTTTTTTTCAGAGCTAAGAACTAAAGAAAAGGGCCGAATTACTCCATACATTCCTTTTCATATGTGCCATAGAGGCCTCTAGGGGCGTTGCCACCAGTTTATGATAAATTTCTTACCATAGTTGTGACAGTAACACCTGAGACAATGCTGCCCTCCCTGGATCCTGTCACAGACGCGGACTCCAGGTCAAAACTGGTGAGGGTGGCCCGAGCATTACTCCCCTCCCTGAACTCCTCTTCCAGGCACCTGTTCTCGTCCTCCTCGTTGAACTGGTTCCTAACATCCATCTCATGACGAGTAAGCATTCGAGAGGAACCAATCTAAATGAAAGACTCTAAATAGATTTTTAGATTGAGCCCCCCGGATGGACAATTGGACAAAGTGAGTTATAGAGCAGCAGATGTTCAGTAGTCACAAAAAAAGAAAAAGCAAGCGAGAACAAATGTGATAAATGATCGAAAATCAAACAAATTTCATAAAAATAGGTATTCATTATTTACTGTCTTCAGTAGACATTAGGCCAGGGTTGTTAACCCAAAACCCGACCCAAAAACCAAAACCCGGGTTTTAAATCGGTTTTGGGTAGTGGGTTTTATTATATATTAAGTTAATAGTAGTAAATGAAAATAGATTTCTATACCTAATATTTCTTACATTTAGTTGAATAATTTCTTATTTTAACTTTAACACCAAAAATGTTTATATCACCTAACAATTTTTTAGTGGAAATAACATTTCAATAAGGGGAGGGCGTGATGACATTTAAACGTAAACCGTGAGCAAAATGGTCTAAATAATGAGCTAGACACTTGAAACTTGGTACATAAGCCGAGTCCTATAGGTACTACATCTAAATGGCAAAAAAATTATATTTTTTTTTTTTTTAGGTTAGGTTAGGTAAGAAAAACACTGCGGAAATGGTCGAAAATGGGGTTTTAAGGCCTTTTTTGGTCTATTTTGATGTAGAAACTTACCTTTAATTGTTTTTAATTAAGTTTTTCCCCTTGAATACACTGTGTCCATACACAAGGACATTTATTAAGATGATTCAGCAAGTCTGGGACAGACCCCAGCGGGCTAGGTGGGTGGCTCGCAGGAGTAAAGTGCATTTTTTCTAAAGTTTGTGTGTCATATATCAATTATAGGTTTTTTGAGTTTTGGTCTTAAACTTGCTGAATCATCTTAAATAATGTCCTTATAGACATACAATATTTAAGGAAAAAACTTAAGAAAAAACAAATAAAATTTAGTTTTTACATAAAATTACACCAAAACAGGCCAAAAAAGGCCTAAAAATCCCATTTCCGCAGGGTTTTCTTACATAACCTTAAAATAAAAATTTTTAAACTTTTTTTTCATTAAGATGTAGTATCTATAGGACTAGGCGTATGTACCAAGTTTTAAGTGTCTAGCTCAATTTTTAGACCATTTTGCTCACGGTTTACGTTTAAATGACATTACGCCCCCCCCCCTTTTTAGGTTTATTTTAAAGACTTTTATTTAAAATTACTAATTAACCCACAAAAAAAAACGATTAGATCAATATAACACGTTTTTTTGCGGTTTGGGTCTGGATTTTGGTTAAAAACCCGGGTTAGTTACAAACCTGCACTGAGCAGATAATTCAATTGCAGAGAAGCTACGCTATATACTAATGCATTGCAAATAATGCTAGTCGAGGTCCTTTTTTTACTTTGCATAGGACATAGGTACTATATGTTTACCTGTAAGTATTCAGCTTTAGAAAGAAGATATGCATCCAGTAGAAATTGTGTATGTACCACGTCATTATGCAACCAAGAACTTGCTATCCGCCTTAATAGCAATCATATATTAATTCAACAGGGGGAGAAAAATGAACTTGTCTATTTCTTTCTCTCGAAAAAAAACATTTACCATTTCGGATCAACTGCAGTTCACGTTCAAATATTCCTGGTAACGAATAATTCCAAAAACCTATGAATTTTAAAGGCTATTAGCTGTCAAACGTCTGCACGTACAGATCATGCCCGCACACTGTTTTAAGCGGCATAAGAACGCCTACAAATAATCTGGAATAGCCATAAATCAATAATGCATAACTATCTCGCAGTGCACAGAAATGCGCAAAAAAGACCTATTTTACGCGTTTTTCTTCAGTGAACTTTCCCTGTGCATCATTGGATCTTGGCCATTCCAGATTATTTGTAGGCCTTCTAATGCCGCTTAAAATGGTGTGCGGGTATGATCTGTACATTCAGCCGTTTGGCAGCTAGCAGCCTTGAAAATTCATAGATTTTTAGAAATA
The DNA here is from genome assembly GCA_900241095.1 of Acartia tonsa. Lineage (NCBI taxonomy): Eukaryota > Metazoa > Arthropoda > Copepoda > Calanoida > Acartiidae > Acartia > Acartia tonsa. The sequence continues at coordinate 9,121 of LS047799.1, read as the reverse complement.
TTCGTTAACAGGAATATTTTACTGTGAACTGCAGTTGATCCAACATTTCTATTTAGAAATCTGACTTAGGTGACTGATTATGGTTTTTGCATCGGACACAGTTTTCCACTGATAGTAATACAGAAAATTACTTATAGGATTAATTCCAGTTACGTTGAAAATTCTTTATGATACCGTTACAACAAATGAGTTTTTTCAATAACATTCTTTTTTAATCATTACTAATTTTGATTATGCGTGTTCTTAGTTTTAAAATAACAAGAAAAATTTACGAATAACTTTTGTACCTGTGATTGTAATGTGAAGATAAAGGATTGTATCTCGTATCCAACTGTTTCAAACGTGAAAGGCCAGAAACTAAAAAAAGAAATAAATCGTTCCAGTATGGCTACGAAACCGATTAATATCTGCAGGATTAGAACCGGTTCTCATACTGAAAAATCATGTATAGTATTTCATCACAATCATAAGATTACAAATATAAAACCAGTCTTGTTAGCCCAGGCCTTCGGCCCCTTGGAGCTAACAAACTGCTTTTTAACTTATAATTTTTCATTTTAATATCCACAGAAAGCTGTCTATAATATGATGCGAAAAATAACAATTAATTTATTTTTTCTTATGATTTACCTTTTATCCAGTAAAGCTACATTTTAGCCCATGATTTGCATTAAATAAAGTAAGAAGTTTAATGGGCAACATGAATGATTTGAGGATAAGACAATGGACGATAAATTGATACATATCCAAAATGATTATAATCACAAATACCCCTCCTGTAGTTAAAATTAGCTCTGGGTATAAAACTGTTATGTATTACCTGGAGCTAAGACATCGTGGTGCATCAGACAGTTTCCAGACACGTCTAAACTCTCAAGGCAGACAAGTCTTGATAATCCATCCAGGCTTTCCAATCTATATACAAGCATTTTTAAACTTCAATGAGCATTTGAAGAAAGATTTGAAACTGGCGGGAATGAAACTAATCCTTACATGAAAGCAACAAGATCTCAGTCCATCAGTCTGTGTGTACCGAAGGATATCGCTAACCACTGAACCGATATGTTTCTCATTTACACTGGTTATTTTCATACGTCAAGTGAAGATGTACAACAATTTTTGGGGAGGGTACTACCACCCTTTAAAGAAAAAAAAAGGAAATTAAATAGAAAGTTGAGGGTCGACATCTCTGGATTATGACAAAAATTCCGTATTCGACACATATTATTTGTTAAAACGCAAAAACTAAACTAAACCTGTTATAACCAATAGCAAGAGTTGTGAGAGTACAGTCAGGACTCAACATTGGAATATTCTTGAGTTGATTATAGGACAGGATAAGAGTGTGCAGGCTTTCTAGGCTTGATAATCCTTTAAAAGCAACAAATCAATTTAAACTTTAATGAAATAATCCAAAAATCAAAGACAGGATTTTTCTAATATTCTATTCATAACGTGTCCGCCTATAGTTAAACAAATATTGAAACAATATTAAATATTTCTAAAATTCGTCATAATTTACAGCCATTTCATTCCAAAATTAGTTGTCATGAAAATGTTTCAAGACACATACAAACCACTAGTCTTCAAAGAATGAATTTCTGAAGCAAAAAATAAAATGAAATTTTAAAATTAGACACACTTACATCCTACTACTTTGGCAGATAGTGATCCAATTACTGAATAGAAGGAATTGAAGTAATTTTGCTGAAGCTTTAAGCAAAAAAATCTGATGAAAAACGGCTAAGTTTCAATATATATCAAAATGTTGGACTGAAATACAGATACATTTTTAGAAGTCCAATGTTTTCGAAGACCATATTAATGACGATAAAGGACTATCTTTTTTAATTGCTGGAAAAGGTAAAAACGACAAACCTTTTTTTAAAAAGACATAAAAAAAACTTTTGTTACCTTCTGTGCTAAGCAGTGAATTATGAGAGGCAGAAAATGTATGAATTCTAAACAAATAATATATATTACAATATTAGGTATGAAATGAAAATAACATTTGATGAAAATAAGTCATGCATTATTTTCTATCATTACATAGGACCTATGTATTACTGTAGCTGAAAAAATTAAATATATTTTTCTCTCCTTATCTTTCAAATACTGACTTCGGCAATAACCTTTAATCAAGTTCATTATGTTATTTTCATAAAAAATTATTGTTAATGGTTAGGGGGCCTATTAATAGTATTAGAGGTAGGTACATGGTTAGTCATCTTAGGGCAATGATTTGGCCAATGACTATGATCCATATTCGCGGACTCTATAATAAGTTTAATTTAATTAAGTGAATACAAATATGAAACCTCTCGTACACAGGCAAAAGTAAGGTACCTATTTAAAAGGTTTCCATTATGAATACGGGACTCATTCGTTTTTGTTAAAACTTAGGGGGACAAACTAACATTATTTACCAATGATTTTAATCTACATAAGGGGTAATTTGTTTATCATAATTGGGTGTCATGAGAACATGAGAACACCCTAGTCAACAAAAGAGAAAATTACTCCTTTCGTACATTAAAATCATTTGTTGAAAAGTTTGAAACCAAGCAATCAAAATTCAATAAAAATACCCATTGAGAAGATTATGAAGTTAAAGAACTTGGTAGACCGTACCCGTTTAAACTAGATTTACTGGAATGGATTGAAAGTTACCTAGGCGCTAAAGACAACGTGGAAGACAATCTACTCAATCTATTATGAGATAAGGAGATAGTGGCCAGGCGTTTCCATTCCCGTGGGGGTGTCGAGTCTCCCAGACATCCTGACAGCAAATCTTCTACAGAAAATTCACAGCTTTCGATCTAAAATAACAGGTTTAAGATTATGATTCTACACCCACAATGACATAGGACTGAAATTTTTCGTTTATTGTGGAAAGACAGTAGGACAAATTTTCTAGATACATATATCATATATGGTGTAAAAAATTAATTCTCAAAACTTTCCCATGAATATACTATCATAAGAAATAATTTTTGAAAAGATTTCTGATTATTTACCTTTATTGTGTAAAGTTGATCGCGCAAAGCTTCGAGTCCGTGAACCAAATATAAAGGAATATCCTTCAACTCTAATACTGTCACCGACTTCAGACCTAAATCAAGATGTAGAAGCATTTTTTAAAAAAGATGGACGTTCGGACAAAGTGAGTTAGTTACATTAAAGATGTTCAGTGGTGATAAAAAAGATGGTGAGGAAAAAACAGAAGGATAAAAGAAAATCACGGAGTCCTTACATACCATCAATATACAAATGTTTTTTTTGTAGCATGACAGACAGACTTACGGACCAATTGAGTTGTATAATGGAAGCTCTTTGGTAAGGTGAACCTTCACACAAAAAATCAGCAGTCTATCTTAATTTTATAATTTTCTTTTTGTAGAATTCTGTATAATACAAAACATGATTTTTTTAGAACCGGTTTTAATCAAGCGGAAATAAGTATACCTGCAAGTTGGAGCCATGTGTGGACAGTTTCATTAGGTTTAGTAAATAAAGTTAGACAAGAGAGTCTGTGCAGGACACTTTCCAGATACTCCAGGTCTACCAGAAGTGTTCTATCCAGCTCCTTAATATTTAAATAAAATAAGCCAGGAGAGTCTGTGTAGTACACTCTCCAGATACTCCAGGTCTACCAGAAGTGTTCTATCCAGCTCCTTAATATTTAAATAAAGTAAGACAAGAGAGTACGCACCATACAGAATATTCTAGTATTTTATTACATTAAATTCTATGCAAGTTAGGATTTATTTCTAACTGCTTTGCATATAACCCGCGACCGTGGCTCAAAACGTAGCGCATCCGCTCGTCGTCGGGAAAGTGATAGGTTCGAATCTCGGTCCGACACCGCGTATTTACTAAAGACGTTAGAGTAGGGGGAATAACCTTGGGCCAAAAACAGGCGCAACTCATTACAGGCACAGTTAGGACTTCTCAGACAAAGGTCGTGCAATCAAAGGGTTGGTTGTCTGATGAATGTTGATACCCTAGGAAATTGACTGCGTTACATTGCAATTTAAAATGCAGAATATGTTCAAAGGTAACATGGAGAGGACTTGTAACTGAAGCGTCTCCATGCCCCTAGAATCAATAGTCAACTGCTTTGCATGTGTTTGTGTGACATTTTACAATAAATAAAACTTACATCATGTTGTGCTCTAAGCAATGTGACCGCAGCTAGAACCTGCTGATATCCAGCCACAGACAGGTTTACCGCTAGGTTTCCTCCAAACAAAACAGTCTTGTTTTGCCTGCACAAAAATATTATTTCTATTATTATACAGATAAGTATTTTTGTTTGAACAGTTACAGATTACTTTAGTATTTATGTTTTACTTGCTTTAATTTGTTCTTATTATAAGATGTAGGTAAACATTTCATGATATAGTTAAAAAAAAATTTTAAGTATATAGTTTGGTTACCTACGAAAAAATGCGGCAAGTTTAGAGCAGTATTGTCTTGCATCGTCTGGAAACACTGGCTGTGATTGTCCTGACGTTCTTTGTTGTTCTGGCAACACAGCTGATGGTCTCATGGCCGCCATTTTTTTTATTTATTACGCGCTAGTCATACATCTGAAAAAATCTTTGGTAAAAACAAATAGGTATTTACTTTATCAAACTTTAAAATTTTCAAGCTGTATGAATTTTTAAATTTAGTTTAGTTTAGAATTTCAACTATTTAAATCACATAAACCATCGAAAACTTAATAAACAACTCTTTTCTTTCATTTTTATGATACATGAAAAGAACAAAATAATACATTAGTAGTTACCATTACACATATTCTTGTTACAACATCTTTTTTATGGCTAAACTAAATAACATAATGTATGCAAAATAAGATTCTTATTAATTGCTTGCCATAATTTTTTTTGTAAAAATTGGTTTCATGAAACATTATTAACTATTTAAAAGGTACTTTCCCTCAATGTGCCTACCGAGCACAGAAATTTATTGTAAAAAACAAAACACGAACACTCGAAAAACTTACCCACACCTTATTTTCAATTTAATTCAAAATAAAGGAGGGGGCAGGATTATGTGCTCGTCTATGCACTTTGAGGGAAACCACTCTTTTTTATAACAATTTAACAAAACAAAAGAAATGCAGAAATATTACTAGATGAAGAATTCGGATGGGTCACAGGGTAGTACTGCCTCACTTTATCAATAACTTGATAAACATTCTCATTATACAATTTATATTTATATGATTATATTAATTAAAACACACATGTTAGTTAGTAACTATTCTATATCTCAGTTCTTATTTATAACTAACTGCGTAAGATGCATTTCAAATAAACAACAAGGACAATTATGCCAATAACTAACGCAGCTAAAAAAGGCCAAAACCTTAGGTGTCTAATTTTAAAAAATGTTTTTATAGATAAACAGCAATTTGATGTCAATAAATCAATAACTATGACACTTCATTAAGCTGCACTTAATCATTAGGATTTAAATTTAAAAAATCCTTTAAACAAGAATAATATTAATTTACGAATATAATGAGTCTCAATCAGACAGACGGACATAAGGCAGTTAAAGAGTAGACTCTGAAATAAGTATTATACTTGATAAAAAATAAACTAAATGGAAATTTTTCAACGAATATAAAAAAGTACATAAATGATGATAATAAAGATTTAATACATAGTTATAATTCATATTTTTTTACATCTAAATGAATCTTTTGTTTGTGAAACCCATCCCTTTTTTACCAGGCTTGTTGACTAGGAATGAGTTATTTGTTTGAAACCTTGGTTTTTGCTGCTTATGATGACATTTTTTGTCGCTTGCTGTTGCTTGGGCCCTCTCCACTATTTCGTTCTGCAATACTTTCCATAACCTTAAAGTTTTTCGTTTTTTTAAATTGTATACAATGATACATATTTTGTTTCTCAAATTCTAACATCTATTCTTTATTTAAAGGAACCCTGTAAGAAATATACCGCTTTTAATGCTGAAAGACTGCCACGAGTAGACCCAATACCCAAAATTTGAAGCCTCCAGCTTCAATTACAAAAATGTGATAGACATTTCAAAATGATATTTTATTTTTTAGTACAATGAAAATGTTAAAAGTTTTTCATCGCTAATAATAGAATTTTCATTATTAAAATACGTCGCCTAGAAAGAAAATTATAAGCTTATTTTTTGCGAAAACTTCGGATGCCAGGAACTGATTACATTTTTACAATAAAAACACCCTTCTTTATAGTCTAAATTGTTCAAAAAAATTCAGTTAAATTTGCGTTGTACTGAGAGTACTGTAGTGTGAGAATGCCAACCTTTAGGATTTCCAGCCAATCGGAAGTCTGAGTCCGCACTAAGTCCGCTGAAAAACCCATCATAGCTGATCATCTGTATTACTTACATTAGATTCATTTTTTTCCCGCTATGATTTACGCTTACAAATGCAATTTAAACCGATTTTTTTGAAGAGATTTTGACTATGAAAAGTGGTGTTTTTATTGTAAAAATGTCATCAGTTACTGGCAGTATAAGTTTCTGAAAAAAAATAAGCTTTTAATTTTGCTTCCAGACGACGTAATTTAATATTGAAATTTCCATCATGAGCAATGAAAATCTTTCAAAATTTTCATTGTACTAAAAAATCATTTTGATATGTCTGTAACTTTTTTGTTATTGAAGCTGGAGGCATCAAATTTTGGGTATCTGGTCTACTCGTGGCAGGCTTTGAGCAGTTAAAGCGGTGTATTTCTTGCAGGGTTCCTTTATGGATTATAGGGACTGTGATTATCTATTCAATAATGTTCAGTAAAAACATAGTTCTATAACGACCATTTGGAGTAATCCGAATACATTTTTGTAAGTAATTATAAGAAGAGTTATTTACCTCAACGTACGGTATTAAAAAAGCTTTCCACTGATATAAAAATGAACAATTATAAGAACAAAGCCAGTTTTGATAGCCCCGAGATGCCGAAAACACGGACTAACTAAACTGGTTTTAATAATATGATTGTACATTTATGTATTCGTAGAAAGCTGGAGACAATAGTATACGATAAGATACAAGATTTTTAATTGTAGCTGAGAACCGGTTGTTATCCACCGAAAATTAATCGGTTTCGAATCTATACTGGAAATATATAATTAAACCCAATATTTACAGCTCACTCCAATTTTTTATCTTCTTTCTAATGAGTAAAATCACACAGAAACAAGCTTAAGTTTTTACACTTTTGGTGGAAAATATGGACAAGATATTTATGCAGACTTAAAAAGTTTTAGAGCAGCTACGCCTTTAAATATGATCCTACCTCAGCCATGAGCTCTGGATGTTGAATAAGCTTTTGTTTCCATCCCTGAGTTCTCACCACTGATACCATGTTCTTCACCACGAAGGACATGGCCATCTTCTTCAGCATTGGCGCCCTTCATACAATAAACTTTGTAACAAGGATGACCAACATTCATAAGCATAAAAATTATGGATGGAAATAGGGACAAAATGATCAAATAAGATGTTCAGTGGTCGTAATGAAGAAGAAATTCATAGAAAAAATCACGAAAATTCAGGTGTGTTTTTTTCTATTTAATATTTACTCTCTTGTAGCATTAATGACAGTCCAACGGAACAAGTAAATTATACACTAGATGCTCATTGCAATTTCCCACATTTTCCCTATATCGTCACAGACTGATGGACAAAAAGAATTGAAAACTAGCTCCAATAATAAAAAAGGTATTTTTAAAGATTTCCTTTGATAATCATAAAAATATACCACACTAAATTTACTCTTACAACACAAAAAAACTACCCCCAACCCTCTTATTGTAAAAATCTTATTTAAAAATCAATGCTCGATTGACACCTTGAGGGGAACCGTCCCAATAATCTTTATCTACCTGTACATGTCACCAAGAACAAGATGTTCCACTGCATTATCCAGACTTGTTGTGCTGCACAGCTTCTCTTCACACAAGCATTTCAACAGGTCTAGCTGGTATTGGTCTGCTGCACCTAACAGTTCAGACGCACCCTGAAATTTTTTAATGTTGAGATATCCTAATAATAAAGTAACAGGATGTTTGTCTGTCTGTCTGTCTCGCTAACCGCTGAACCGATATGGTTCGTCTTTACAGGGTAGCTTTTCATAGATCCTGGGAAGGTCTATAACTATTTTTTTTCTATTTTATTTTTGAATCTAAACTAAAACTTGGGTTATCAAATTCAACCCTCCCCCTCCTCAAGTGCCCTCTCCAAAGGCGTAGCCGCTTGTTATATTTATAGAAACTAGCGGCTGTACATCTCAAGTTACGCTACAGTCGCGGGTAAGATAATGAATCTTTTTCTATCTTTAAAACCATTGTTGTTTTTTATGCTTATTATGAAATGAAGAAATATTGAAATATGTTTTACCTGTGCTAAATTGCTTGTGTTCCCAGTGTAAATATAAAACAGCATATCTTTTACCACATTGCTTGATAGATTCTAAACATTGAATTTTATGAACAAGGACGTCCAAGCTTTTAATTTTAATTTTTTAGATGGAGGGGGGGAGAGGGGAAAGGAATAGAATTATGTATTTCCAATTTACAAAGGACGAAAAATTTATGTTCATACCAAATTTAACAAACATTTTAAAATTCTGTAGATTTAAATTATTGGTGAATCTTAAGAACAACTCAAGCTTCTTTTTGTCAAGAAATTGAAGATCGTGTTTATAAAATTTCGAGGAAAAGTATAATCTACCGTTCAATATCCCTTCCCTCCCTGACGACTCTTATTCATTTATTAATTGTATACCTTGATATGAACAGTTTTGGTTATAGCCTCTTTATGATCATTTGTGAACATAGCCTAAAACAACAAATTCAAGAAATCAATAATTGAAATTGGTTTCTTGCTGGTACAATAAGATCTCTAAAATTACAGGTTCGACAAAAATAAACATCATAAAAAAATAACAAAGGAAAACTGCACAGATTTACCAACAGATCTATACCTATATACAGACAACTACCTCCCTTTCTTTTTCAAAGACCTCTTTCGTCTGCTTCTAAATTATTTTCCGCTACTTGGCTGTGTTAATATAAGCGACACCATTGGTTGATTTTAATGACCCAA
>LS047791.1:0-11655 GCA_900241095.1 Acartia tonsa | reverse complement strand
ACTTTGAACTTTATTATTTTATACATTTCTAATCTGTAATTTATTATATTCTCTCTTTCTTTTGTGCATATGTACATAAAAAAAAACCTCTAAAAACACCCAATTCTTCTAAAGTAAGAAACAGAAATACATATTTTTCAATAAACTAGATTTGATTATTATAATATAAAAAAAAGAACCGAAAATTGAATATAATTTTATGAATTAAGGTACTCACATTAGAAACTTTTTATATATATATAATATAGTTCTTAGTTTAAGCATTTAAAACAAACATCTTTTTGCTCTTCTTTTTAATTGTTATGCTTATATTTAGCCGTTTAAATATGGGAGGGAGGGGACATTGGGATGTTTATTACACAAGTCCAAAAGGTTTACACATTTTCCTATTCGTTAGCTCAACACTTTGATGACTTTCATTGAATTTTTAGTGGTTCATTTATTAAGTTGAGTATCTCAACATTTCAACCACAAATTGTAATCTACAGAAGAGGTATTTTTGAATATCATCATAAGAGATGTACATTAATCCCTTTAGATACCTGCGTTTAATATCTCCACGCCTTAGAATTATTACTTATCCTAGAGAAAAGAGTGGAACAAAAGATGACCTTTTCTTTAAGAAAGCCAGCCATTTTAATTATAATAGTGTGCTTTGAATTTAGCATGAATTTAAATTTATTAAATTATATCATTTAGATTTTATGGTATACCTTACATTTGCTAATCGACTATGCAAGCAACTAAAAAAATAAACAATAGCCCCGAAAGTTTCATAATAGCGTTTTCTTATTCGTTGGCTTAACAACTTGAGGGACTTTAGTGAATTTTGATTTGTTGATTCATTAAGTTGAGTGTATAAACGTTTCAACCACTAGTTGTAAACTACAGAAGGGGTCATTTTGTGTATCATAATTGGAGATGTTCATCAATTTATCTGCCATTGTCTTCCCTCTTTCAATTTCTACCATCAGTCTCAATGGCTCATAATTAGAATAACATTCGCTATTTATTAAACATTCCATGGCCACAGCAAAAATGAATGGTAGTTGAACATTTATTTCTCACCAAGAAATATTTGAATTAAAAAAAGCAAAGTACTATACAAAAAAGTTTGCTAATAAGGTGCATGATTAGTGATTACATGGCTTAACGTCCAACAGACAAAAAGCCCTGATTAATTGCACATCCTTTGTTTGGAACTGTTAATAATAATACATTTCTCCTATTTAGGGCCAAATCATTCCTCCTACTCTAACTATTTATATTGCGAACCTGATATAGCAGTATGAACAGTTTTTAATGTCTTTGTGCCACAGTCGCTGATTAAGAGGCAGGGTAAGAATGATATGTAAATTATCATTTTGGGTGTGGTTATGCGAGTGTTAATCATTTTTTTTATTGTCATATCACAGTTCAATGTCTTTTTACAATATAAACTTTAGTAAGGTAACAGTTTTATCATAGCGTTTCTAGTCCCAACTTTATTTGTTTTATAGTTTAGAGCGATGTTTACAAGGTATATTCGGAACATAAATATCATTTTTACAAGGTACATTCACTCACATATAGAATATTAAACTTAATCTAAAACATCTCCTAATTCTAATATGAAGCGTCCTACAATTTTAAAGCAGTGAATCTACTCTGTAGGTAGATTATAGGCGTCCGTCTTAATAATTAAGCTATTATGAACATCAAAGTTCATGTTATGCCCGTAAATAGTTATGAGCACAATGAAATAAGTTTTTTTTCGCGCATAATTGTGCGCTGCGAGAAAACTTATTAATGAACATAATCCTATATACCAAAGTAACAAGATGTCTGTATACTATGTACTTAAGGAATTTTTACTTGGTCCAGGGCAGGTTTGAGGCTATTGAAAAAGGAGGTGTTGGGATGGATGCGACACACCCTTGTATCATTTCAATTTTACTTGCTATATTTAGTAGATAAATTAGAAAAGCATCAATTAAGTTTAAGAAAGATTCTAAAGGCATCTTAGTCTAGAAATATCTAGTATATTAACAAGTAATATAATTGCATAAAATACCATTAACCTAAGTTAAATCTGCAATAAATAAAACTTGTTTTAAAACTAATGGAATTCTAATATTAATTGTTCTTTATATTGAATCATAAATATGATATTGAAAAGTATTTTTTTCTTCCTTTTCTTAAATTGGGTAATGAATTAAATATTTTGATCAAACCAATCCCAAATGAATCATATTTCTGTATTTTCTTTTTAAATATCGTATGTATACAAAGTGTCTAAAAAATCAGCCAAATGACGTCATAAAAATGAAGGAGAAGAGAGGAGAAGTGGGAAAGAAAAACCCCTAATAAAGAGATGGATAATCCCTCATTTTTATGACGTCACATGGCTGATTTTTTGAGACACTATGTCCCTATAATAAATATGATTTAGTTTTCCCTGATATTTTTTTTGTATTTTACGATACCGTTTTCTTTTGCGTTAATTTTTATGCTCATAGATACTTGCATAGGGAAATATAAGGGGGAGGGGGCGTGAGAATTTACGGTATGAATGTTATGAAGGTGTTGGCACCCTTTCCCTGCACGCACCTGATTGTAAATTGTACATATGTAAAGAAAATTTGTCCATAAAAATTAACAAAGAATTTTATGTATTGTCAGGGATCTAAAGGGATAAGACAATAGACGATAAATTGATATAAAACATACATCCCCAATGAAGACAAAGTTTCCTCTGTGTAGATTAAATTATTGGTTAAAAGTTTAAACATTATACGTTTGGAATTCAATGAAAATGTACTAAAAGTGGCCAAAGTTTTAAAGCCAACGAATAAGATAATTGGTTACCAGCTAGAGACAACACCGATCACGCGACATCTTACCTGCCAATGTAACTACAGAAGCAACACAAATATGAAATTATATGATTATAAATATACTTATGCTTTATTTTATCGTATATCATTTTATTGTCTTTTTTATATTGGAAAATAAATCTAATAGTACTACTACAGTCCAATGTCATCTTCCTCTCTGTATATCAATCCATCTTTTATTAATCTATTAATTTTTGTAATATTTTATGTTAATGAATGCTAATGTACCACGCCTATGTAGGGGCGAGTACTTTTTCTTAATGGCAATGGCCTTATTTAACCTATTCTTTCTCCAAAAATGCATTTATAATTTTCATCTAATTAACACACCTAAGCTTACAATGTTTTAAATGTGTTTCTCTAAAGTGAAATTTTTTTATAATTAAAAAATTCACAAATTTAGATGCTTTTAGGTACTTTCTCTCAAATCAATTATCGAACCCTGAAAACGTACTCCCTTCTATATATATAGACATATTATTTGTGAAATATTTAAATATTTGCTTTTCAATTATCCATTAAGTTAGCAATAAGTTTTTTGTTCAATCACATGGACATATTCTTTCTTGGTTAAAGGTTTGGCTTTAATGACTTAACTTTTCCAAATCAGACATAACTTTTAACCTTTTCAAATTTAAGAAACAAAAGGTTTCCATAAGAAATGCTGGCAAATACTCATAATATGAAAATTGAGCATCAACCCTCCCCCCCACCCCCCATTCCCTACTTTTCCGAATATCATTATTATTTGGGTTAGGTTTGATCAAAATAAGCTTTTCTAATAAGCTGTCTAATTAAACCCAGGATTCTTAAGGGATCATATTATGAACAATAAATTGATACACATAGCTAAAATTAATCAAATTGTAGATTAAGATCATTGGTTGAAAATTTTGAAAACTTCTAGATTGAGACCTACCAATTAAATTTCACTGAAATTACCCAACAGTTTGACCAACAAATAAGAAAACATGGGTATTAAACTTTGGGTACCAGTGTAATTAACAAACAGTCTAAAAAAAGCGTATAGTGTAAAAATAATTAAACGTTAAATTAATTTATTTTGAAATCTTATCTAAATGTGCCATATGTAGAAACGGAAGCTTTAGGCAAATAAAGGAAATAGGGTTTACCTACCCTTCCAATACAGGGATATATAAATAACAGATAAATAATTTTTTTTCTCACTCCAATAAGCTATAAGACAGTTACAGTGAAGAATATTAGTCGACAGAGGTGAAATTTTCGTCAATTTAGGTTACTAACATGCAACTCCCTTATTGGTAAGTTCGTTCATCTAGTAGGAGGGGAGGGGATTGATTAAGGGGGTTGGAAGGGGGCAATTGTCATTTTAGTTTAGAGAACATAAAAATTTGGTGTATGTAATAATGTATATCCATTCAGGGAAGAAAAAAATGTAAATAAATTTAACCTCCCCAATAATCAAGATGTAGATTATTTTCACCTTGTTGCCCATTTCATTAAACCTAGGGAAGGGGGAGGAGGTATTTTTTCTTGCACTGGATTATCTCTTTATCCCCCAAAACAATGTTTGGTGGTTAAACATGTTTAGGAAGTCAACTTTTTTTTTATTAAAATTGGTGGATTTTTATTTGCTTATTAAAGCTTTTTTTCGTGATCTAAGTGAATAAACTAAAATACATTAACGTTAGTTTGGATAAGTTTTTTTTTAAATTCTACTGGAAGACAAAGAAACCTATTTTTTCTTTTTATTAAAACAAAAACTATAATATAAATACGACTTTTTCTAAAGCAAAACATCTCATACTTTCCTATTTCAATAAGCTTACTTTATTAAAAAAAGGTTCATATGTGTATTTAGGTGGTTTTAGACTATTTTCTCGAGCTCCACTTTTTTTCAAATATATTATGTGAAGATGATTTTGATTTTATTACAATGATTGATAGGTAAGAAGCAAAATAGGTTTTGCTTCTAGATAAATAACATCTATAGATGCACGGACGTTTTACCGACAGTCATTAGTTTTACAGTAGCTTTGCTTTAAAAAAAACTATTGATTATGATTTTGTATTCCTCTTGTAGTGGTGAACATGATCTTGGAGACTGCCTGAGAGAAAGAGCTGGAGGTAGATTTCTTCACCTGGAACTCAACAGGATCTTCCGGATCTCCTGTTGGGTAATCTGAAATAAAAAATACATTTTCAAATTTTTTAGCAGGTATAGATTAGTCAATAAATATAAAACAAATGACATTTTCATAATACAGCCAGAGATTACACTTTAACCAAAGTTTTATAAAAACGTTATCTTATTCGTTGACTCTAAAACTTTGAAAACTTTTATTTGATTTATATTTAGTCCATTAGATTATCAAAAGTATTGGGACCGAAAATAAACATTCAGAAAAACGTTTTGCGGGGTAGTTTAGGTTAAGTAAAGGTTAGAAGAGCCCAGCAGGGTTGAAGCCTCACGCGAAGGCTAGACAATTTTTTCTCCTCAAAATGAAAAGAAAGAGGGTAAAAGAATTATGTTTGTGTGAAAGCACAAAAAATTGTTATATTCAATTATAAAATCTACTTTTAAAATAAATCATGAATACCTATCATTAACAAAATTTACTCTTTTATTAAAAAAGTGTACAAAAAAAAAATGTTGGCATCATCCGAATAACAATAATTTAATGAATAGTAATCCTTTTACTTTCAGAAATCAAAAGGATTACTCATTAGATAAATAAAAATAATTAGCCTTTAGTATTTCCTTTCATTATTTGATATGCACTAGACTATCCTAAAATATAAAGTAGTAAGTTGTGTGTTTAAGAGCTCAGAAACTGTAGATCTAAATTTGTAAGATTTTAAAAGTTTTTTACTGATCTCCCTACCTTCCCCTGCAAGCTAGGAGCGAAGCAACTATTTACTAATATAATTCTAAATTATTAATAATTTTTATACAAAGCCTATCTTAAAGTCTGTATGTCCGTAAGTCCTATCCCTACGCTTCATGAGTAATCAATGCAATGCCACATCATTAGAAAAATGCTATTTTTAAAAATATTATTTTTTTTTATAGTTTTAGAAGCATAGTTATAAATTCTACGATTGTTTACTTGTTATGTTTGTTTAAAATATATTAAGAAGAATCTAGACATATAAATAGAAAGCTAAACTTTATTATAACGATTTCAGATTCCAAATGAGCATCCAGTAAAGAATTGGTCCGTCGGTCATGCTATAAAAAATTATTTTAAATATAAATGTTTTGTCCTGCTTGTTTTTCATCCTTTTTACATAACACTTTGATTATATACGGACTAATTCACAAGATAATTGATTGTTCATACAGATTGCTATAGATAAATAGAAAGGTAGCGTAATTCCATCAGGCTAGAAAAAACTTACTTTGTATAAACAATAAATCTTAAACGCAAAAAATAGTTGTTGTAAGATGATGTTTGGGCCTAAAATCTACGAAATGATCGGATAAAGAATTAAATCTAAAGTTAAGATAGGCTATACTAGGGTACTGGGCATCTATGCAGGAGTAGATCCCCCCGCAGGTGTTGGGAAATGGAAAAAAACAAGAGGGATTGTCAGTGTTCAACAGACTTTTTGTGTGAAATAAAAATAAAAGATTTGATTAATAGAATAGTTATTTCTGGCATCGTATTATAAACAGATTTCCGCGGATATAAAAAGTACAATTGTAAGATTAAAACCAGATTTTTTAGCTCAGAGGTGCCGAAGGCGCAGGCTAAAAAATGGTTTTAATCTTATGAGTGTACATTTTTATATTCGTAGAAAACTGGATATAATACGATGCTAGACATAGTTTTTTTTATATGGATGAGAACCGGTTCTTATCCACCGGGTTTGAATTAATACGAGAAAATCATATATAATTCATAACATAAAATAAATGTTAAAATTATTTCCTCAAGGAGAGAGAGAGGACAATGTTACAAAAAGTCTTATAACCACGTTATCTTATTCTTTGGCTATAAACCTTTGATTTCAATTGTACAATGTAGTGTCCAACCTTTTCAATTAATAATTTTAATCTACAGAAGGGGTATTATCATTGGGGATGCATATTTATTTATTGTCAAATGTCTTATTCCTTAAGATCCCTAGGATATCCCGGATATTTTATGCTTCATTAATATTTCAACTCTCTAAATATTGAAATAGGTGAATATAAGGGCGCAGATAGAAGTTTTCTATAAAGGTATCCTTATACTAAAGTAACAGGATGTCTGTTTGTCTGTCTGTGTGTTTGTATATTTGTACCGAAGGATCTCGCTAACCGCTGAACCGCTATGATTCTCATTTACAGGGTAGGTCCCCGCAAGGTTTATAACTATTTTGGGGGAGGGTACCACGACCCTTCGAAGAGAAATCATAAAAAATTGATTTTTTTACGTTTAAAGACTCCTACGCAACATATCTTGGGTGATAAAGGTTGTTGGTAACAATTGCTCCCCTTAAAAATCTAAAAAAATACAATTCAGCACAGTTTAAAAACGTCTACATTAGGTCAATATAAACTAATAGATGTTTTGAAATTAAAAGTAAATTTGTACTAATGTCTTTTAAAGAGGTCTCGGTAACCGCACGCCAGTCGCGTTTAAGGCCCAATGAAATCGTCATATTTTAACATTAAAGTTCAGTTGGATGGCTTTGTCTATACCCTTCCTATACAGACAATTAAACTTTTTAGATTTTTTGCACACTAGCGGATTTAATTTTGAACCATATGCACGGATTAGCCCTGCTTTTAAGTGTTTAATATGTTAAGAAGAGATGATTTAAACAGTAAAAATAAACTTCAAAAATTGCAAAAGACATAAAAACTTTTTGGTCCATTAATCGTTAATTCTTGTTCAAAACAGAGAAAAAAGTAATATGTCTAGCTTCTAATAAAAGAAATTAAATTACTAAATATATCAAATTAACTGTTAATAAAACAAAGACAAGTATTTTTATAATTTAAAATTAAATATAATTTTTTAACAAGGCGTGACAGTGATTAAATATTAAACACCTTTGACAAAAAAATTCTAAAATTATGATTTCTGCTTTTGTATGATACATGTATATAGAAAAAATCATGTTCAAAAATTGTAAATGTTAAATATCAAACCAAAGACTTATAATTTGGCTGTTGGTATTAATAAATATAAAGCCCTGATTCTTAGAAGTTAGGGTTCATATGCACACGGAGATAGGAGGTGAGAATCATATGTGATTCTATCAAAGACAAAATTACATACCTGAAGCGTCACTTTCTGTCTCAAAAGCCTCTTCCAACGATTTGGCAGCCGCCTCAGGTGTTTTGTGGCTGTCACCAGCTGTTTTGTGGTGGAGATCAGCTGCTGAGATGTTATGATGGGCTGACTCTGATTCAACAGCTTTCAAATTTTAAAAAATCAAGGACTTTATACAGAATCTTAATTTTCCCAAAAATTTTAGCATTTAAATATAAATTTATATCTTTCATTAAGCATTACAATGCAATTTGTAATTTTTTAGTCTACCCTTCTATTTCACATTAGATAAAGATAACCCTACAAATATTAAGATATACATTTGAATCCTTGTTTTTTTTACCTAATTGATCGTAGTCATAAGCAAAATCTTCTTTTATATCCTAAAATAAAATAAAAACATTAGTTTTGATTTTTTTCTCCAAATTAAATTAAGTTTCTTTTTCTGAATGTCAGAAAATATTTCTATTTTTGTGTGTTTAGTTTTTAAATAGGATAATTAAAACAGTTGGAATTGATTATTGTTTTTCAACTATTTAACTTTTACAACAAACAATTAGGTTTTGTCAGGGGAGGAAGCAGACAATGGCGGTTTAAATAATCTACAACCCTTGCTTTCCAACAACTTTTAAAACATAAAAAAGGAGGAAGGATCAATTGATTTTATTGTCCATTGTCTTATCCCTTCATCCCTGAGATTTGTTGAATGATTCTTTGTGAAAAAGTGTATAATTTTTACACAATAACAGAAACTGTGCACAGATATCAAGTGATTTTAATCTAATTATATTTTGAATTTTGTGTGGATTTTTTAACTTTGATTTTTTTATTACAGCCATTTAAACTTGAAAGCAACCACTTAGAAGACGTTAAATTTAAGTTTGACGAATTTTTATTGACTATAATTCTTATAATAAAGTAACATAATGTTTGTCTGTATTTCTGTAGTTATGGTTCTCCTTTACAGAAAAGCTTCCAATAGGGTTATGACTCTTTTGGCGAATGGTAACTCTTCCTTCCAAAGAAACATCAATTTGGAAAAAAATCCCTTCCCCACAAAAATTTTATTTTTAAAACCTTAATTTAAAGTGGAGGTTCGACTCTCCCCCTTCCCCCACTTGCTCAAGTGCCCCTAGAATCCTCTAGGGTCGTAGCCGAGGTCATCAAGTCCAGCATCATTAAATTTTAAGTATACCAAGAAACCTATACCTAACAACGCATATAATATAATTCCTAAAAAAAATAATTAAATGTCGTAAAAACATATTCATATAATATTTATACTTTTTATTATCAGCCTAGAAATTCCTAAAAAAAGAATCTTTGTTTTAAAAATAAGATCATGACATTTTCAGACTATGACATAGTGTAAGAAAGCCAAACAAAGAGTAGATAAATTAATATTGCATGCTGCTCCATCAGAAAAAAGGAGTGCCTTGCTCCCTCTTCTGTATATGCTCTCCATGGTGATAGGGAAAATTTTATTGGTCCAAAATAGTTTGTGATTATTTGTCGCATCGTATTGTATACAGCTTTCCGCGGATATTAAAATTCGAGGATAAAAATCTGTTTAGTTATTATATTTTATTATTCGATGGAAATTGTGTATATTTCAATCCTATAAAAGGTTTTTCAGTGTGGCTGAAAACCGATTCTAATCCAGCGGATATAAATCGGTTTCTAAGTCATACTGGATTTTTTAAAACACAGACGTTAAACCAAATAGCATGTAGAAAGTCTGAATGTTTAAGATTTATTATGATTTGATCATTTAAAGATCTATTAAACTTAAACATACAATTTTATTTTTTTATTCTTTTATCCCTGATATTAAAATGTGCCCACTCCTTAGTAAAAAGCCACCTTTGTGGTAAAACTCATATTCATTACACGAAAAAGAAACCACTTAAAAGGAGGCTCCCTCAATATTTTTTTGTTTAATTAATCTTTTTTATGACATATTGTTGAATATTACATTTTGTGACTTTAAACCTTTTAAAATTTTCAGCTTATTTTTAAAATTATAATATGTTGGTTCCCATAAGGCTTACAGGCGGTTTACGCGAAGCTGCTGAGCCCTGCTATAAAATAAATATGTTAAAATAATCAGCATACGATAATAAAAGCAGTCAAAAAGATTTCCAATTTAGCAGTCTATTGGTTTTCTATTACATTTTATAAAGATATTTTATAAAAATTATAATGGAAATATTTTTAAACCAAAGAAGATCTATTTGTTTATTTAATTTAAAATATACATAATTTATTTAATACCATATTCGTTGTAAATCAACAACATGACTTGATGAAATTACATGATTAACACTTTTAACAGATTTTAATGTTTTCTTAAGAAAGAAAATGCAAAAATAAGTTGATAAATAAATAATCACATGAATTATCTTAAAATGAGCATTTTAAAATTTACTGCCTTTATTTGAAGAGTAGAAACTAAAACTCATTTCAGATTTTTAAAAAAGTTTTATGTATTACTTTCATAGACCCGCAACCGTGCCTGAACACGTAACGCATCCGATCGTCGTCGGGAAGGTGATGAGTTCAAATCTCACCTTAGCATCGTGTAAAAACTTGATCCTAAAACTTTAAAATCCCTCCTTTTACCCCTTTTAATCCTTTGTAGTACCACATTTTACTCCCTCAAAGCTTGGACGTCGCTTTGCTCCACTTAGTTATCCTTGTTTGTTGGGTAGTTTTTCTTTAGATTCATAATCCCAGTGGTATTAATTTTATCTTTTAATGAATGCATTCAATAATCCTAATATCTTCGTTGAAAGGCTATTAATTTTCAATAATGGCTTTTTCAATGCTAAATCAACAACAAGGAGGTTAATACTATTTATAACGAAGCTCTTGCTAATAATGATAAGAAATACTGCAAGGAAGATAATTTTTTGTTTTTGAGTTGGATAAATTGTAAAATGAGAACTTTAAAATTTAATGGGGGTAAATAGTAAACACCCCTCTAACTGTTAAAAGAAAAAAAAATACCTTACTTTAAATGAGGCCCTATCACTACGTATTACAATCCGGTTTTTTTCGCACTTTCTTTACCTAACCTAGCCTAAACATATAAAGCCATGCTTTATTCTTTTCAAAAAGCTTGTTTCTGACATATTTTGCTTAGAACTTTTAAACTCAAACTTTCTTGTTTTGTTGACATAAATTTGAAATCCCAATAAACCTTCGGCGACACATGCAACTCATTTTCATGTTCAACATTACAAGAACAACATTATTCTCATAGCACAGCTTATAATTAAAAACATATTTATAAATTAACAGTTTTTCTCAGATTGTATATTGACCACAAAGGATCATTTTATAAGAAATATCTAATATGCTTATTAAAGGTTAGGTTAGTTTAAGTAAAGGTTAGAGGTAAAAAATATTTAATAGAGAAATAATTTGAATCTCAAAAAAGACGGGTGTTATTTTATGCCGTTGTGAGACTTAAAACTCACAAACTAACAACAACTCATCTACAAACGAGTATTTTTTATTGGATTTAT
>LS047783.1:13243-25999 GCA_900241095.1 Acartia tonsa | reverse complement strand
TTTCCTGTGCACGCCACTAGAGCAAAACAAAAAAATACGAATTCCGTTTTGACCATTATAAAGCTTCCCTGAAACTTAGAGCTCGATCGGCCCATAAAAGTGGCGCTCGGCACTAATGGGTTAATATTAGGTAAGGTTTTTATTGAAATAAGATAATAGATAATAAAATAAAGTGCAAATTAAAGATGTAAAACAGTAACAGTATAAAAAGCCCTGTTTACTCCACAGGGGAGCATAGGCCGCTGACAATTTGTCAGTTTTTCTGTAACAATGTAGCTTTTTATGGATATGGGATAGGGTTGTCAACACTAAGCCCAATGATTGCAGTGTAAAGCGTCCATTTGCCCATCAGACAACCAACCCTTTAATTACACGACCTTTGTCTGAGAAGGCCTAACTGTGAATGGTAGTGAGTTGCGCCTGTTTTGGGCCAAGGCATCCCCCCTACACTAACTATTTATGTCGCGCACCTGACATAGCAGCAGTAGGGATCATTTTTAACGTCTTTAGTTATGACGCGGTGTAGGATTGAGATTCGAACCTATCACCTTTCCGACGACAAGCAGATGCGCTACGTGTTGAGCCACGGTCGCGGGTAAATCAAAGATGTGGTTATGCTTTATTCTAAAGTAATAGTATGTGAAAATGTTTAGTAAGTAATATCAAGTGGGTACATAATTATTCTGAACTTCTCTTGCATTGTTCTATCCCTGTATTTTTAATATCTTACCAGACATTGATAAAAAAATTAATATCTGGTAGTGATGTATAAAAATGCAGATATTATCAGCATCTATTTACTAAAGAGAAACTATTACACTGCTATTTATCAAAACATTTTCCTTAGGATGTGTTAGATTAATATTTCCTCATCAAATATTAATGAAATTGTTTATTTTTTTTCATAGTAATAGGATGTTTTTTTTATTTGGTGTTAATACCACTGTAATTGAAAAGTTCAGGGATCGCATATAGTCAAACTTTAAATTAATATACTTTTTTAAAAATTATTGCATAATTTTGTCCAGTGTCTCTTTAGTATATGAATATAGAAATAATTATAATGTATACATTATTACTATTGATATATGTATATGGAAATTAAAACAATACTTTTATTTTTGAAACTCATCTAATTCACAAGTTTGTCAATATTGATTGTTAGAAGTATACTAGATTTAAGAATATTTTGTGATATGTACTTTTTCATGTTCCTAACAAAATGAGTAATAAAATTTTATAAATAGAATATTTAAAGGTATATCATTCAGTATTTATCATGGTTCTAAATTAAAATTTCCAAATAAATTTGCAACTGTAAATAAATGCAAAATTACTTACTAGGTCACATTTGTTTAATGTTAATGAATAATAAATTTGTTATTAATAAATTAATATCTAAGTCAAAATAAATAGTAATTCACATGATATGAACTAAGGATAAAGTTTTGTTTTAACCTTTCTTTATCTTACTCTCATTAATTTATCAATAACCATCTTTATTATTTTTAAAAATTCTTTACTTAAAAAATGTATTGAAATCTTGACAATCTTAACTTATCAAAATTTTTCCATTTGTTTTTCAAGAATAACACATTGTTACATGTAATATCTATTTATATCCACCTATCTATTTACAATATAAAATCTGTAAGTGTAGCCTTGACATTTTACACATATTGAAATATCTAATATTTGCAATATCCAGGGCTAGCTTTCAATTCTATGTGTACTGTGAATTGTCTACAGGGTCTTATATTTTAAAATATTTCATTTGAAGTCATTAAAACATAATAAATTATTGAAGGCCAACAAGAAAATAAAATAATTTGAAAATCAAGATTTGAAAGTGCAGGTTTAACAGAAAATAAAAAATACTTGGTTATAAGAGACACCCTGTATTCTAATTGCTTAGAAATATAGATTAAAACTTCTCACATATCTCACATCTATGTTTCATTCCCACAAGGTAAAAGTTCAGAGATAAGGCAGTTATTGAAATAAAAATTGGAATTAAAATTATCAAGTCAATATACTTAAGGGTTTGATTATATTATTAGAAGCTATTCACAATAATTGTACAGAACATGTTGGTCATTTTATATCAAAATTTAAAAAGGATAGATGATAGTCAAATTAAAGAATTAATATAGCTATCTATTAATTCATGTTCTTTCCTATCCTTCATTTACCTATTGGTAGTAACACTGTAATTGCTAAGAGAAAGAACAGACCCATCTTCAGAAAACTGGTAAATGCTGGATAAACTGAAAAAAATATATGATTATATACATAGTCATACATACTTTCCTTACAAGGTCAAGATTAACCATTAAACAAGTATATTATTCTTGATCATATGAATTTCTAGATATTTATTTTTTACCCAATTAAGCAGTCTGATGTTCAGCTTTTTGTCTTTTGATTATATAAGTATGATGTATTTATCTATATATCTACCAATCTTTCCTACATATCTGCACATAAAAATCTATCTATGTATATTTACCAAAAACTCAATAGCTCAATGAGGATGAATAAAACTGTAGGTTCTAACTCGATTTATCTCTCTATCCCTCACCTCTACAAACCTACTTATTAATCTTACCTAAAACTTAATAGCTGGTCCATCTCCCTAGCCCAGTCAGGATAAACACAGCTTGGTTCTGACTTTCTCTCTACTCTGTTCAGCTTCAATGTTCTATATCCAGCTATACTGCTGTGCAGATTTGAGGTACAACTTGAATTTTCTGACTGAGCCACCTAAAAAATAATTTTAAAGTTCAGCCCAAGATTTCTGTAAAAAAAAAATAAGAAAGGTAGGTTTATCTATGTGATAGTTAAATTCACCAAAACACCAAATCAGGATACATTGTAAAGTCTTGGTAAACTCTATGATAGCTTGGTAATTCTCATATGGTCTTTATGGTAGTAAAAAACAACATTTGACTGAAGAAAAGTTAATGAAATTTAGATTTCAAAAAAATCTGGCGAATCACTATTTCAATTCCACTTTTCCACTTTCAAGCTGTTTCACAGTAATAAAACTTTCTTAATTGAATTGATAAAGCAGTGAAGAAAAATCTACTTATTTTTTACCAATTCAATAAATATATTTTCAATTTCTAGTTTAGCAAAAATAATGTTTGCACAACAAAAAATATGTTTAAAATAAAACATTAGCAATCATACTTTGTTTTTTTAATATCTTGCATTTGACAATAGGTCATCTTGTAGTGAAATCTTGAACTATAATTTTGTTTTTAAGAGATAAGAAAAATTTGTTTGTTAACTGCCATTTCAGATAAGGAAAACAAGTACAAGAATATTAATATGTAGCGCATTAATAACAAGATAACAACAACAAATACAAGCACAAAGGGAGAGAATAATAAAATAAATTTATTGCTTTATAAGATGCAAAATATCCTTAATCGTTAATTTATATGTTGTCCGACATTTATACTTGTTACTAGGTGCATATAGAATTGCATAGTTCTTGAATTCTATTAAATTATGAAGTCTTGGTAATGTGATAAATATACTTATGCATATAATCAAATATACAAGGACAAGCAAGTACCATAGCAATGACAATAATTGAACATTTAAGAAATGAAAAGTTGATTTTTAAAACTTAAGACCTCAAGCTTCATTTGGAAGTGAGATATGTAGATAGATAAATAGGGATATATACTAGAAAGTGCACAAATTGTAGAGTATAATACAATTGCAGTGAGTTTCTGCATTATAATATACAATTTAGATTTACAGAGAATCTACTCAACAATTTACATTGACAATTTATTTTGTAAAACATTTATAAATCTAAAATTTGTAACAAAATAACAAGTTCATGTTTCTTTCAGAGATAAGCTGTTGTTTGTTTATTTGTTTAAAACCTTCCTTATGATCTCTACCAATATTTAAAATGATTTAGATACATTTATATGGATATTGCTTATAATTTAATTTGACATGCACTAAGCCTTGTTCTAATTACATTTATATGCAGCCATGCTTATTCAAAGTTATTCATAAATATAATATATACCTACAAGAATATCTTCAATCTAATTTCACTTAAACTAATTCAAAAGTAGGCTGCGGCTTCCAAAGCCCTTCTGAATTCTCCTTTAAATTTGACTAGCGGATCTGTATTTAAAGGGTTATAAGGGGACATAAAAATAGCCTTAAACTCCCCAATAAAAGACAATACCTCTTTCTTTAGAAAGAATAGTTCTAAATGTCTGGTAATAGTCCTGTTACTTTAATATTCAATAGCTGCTACGCCCCTAGAGGCCTCTAGGGGCACTTGAGGCGGAGGTAGTTGAATTTGATAATTATTTTTTATTTTATTTTTAATTTTTTTAGGAGGGGTATTTTTTTCTATAGGCGATTTATCTTGGGAGGGTGGTGGTTCCCTCCCCCAAAATAGTTATAAACCTTCCCAGGACCTATGAGAAGTTGCCCTGTAAAGGACAAACCGATTGGTTCAGCGGTTAGCGAGGTCCTTTGCTACAGACAAAAAAGCTTACTACTTTATATTATAGATTGTTTAGGTTTCTGTTTGCGACATGACCCAATCCTAAGCTTTGCCCTTAAATAAAATTTAAATCCTAAGTAGAATGACAGAAAAATATGAAGATACTTTGTACAGAATAAGATATATTTAAAGAAAGTAATCATTGCAAAAAAAAGTAAATTTAATTATTTGTTTCTTAGAATAATAAAAGAGTACATTTAGTGCAAATTAAATGAGTAAAACTTGTAGGCATGCTTTTCCTTATTTCTAGAGGAGATAAGTATTCTGTTAAACAAATACTTAATAATCTTAAAATTTGAAAATTTGAGATAATTCAAAGAAACCTCGAAACCTCTAAAATGAGAGCTTAAACAATGATGTGCCTTATGGCTTAGGGCTTTATAAAGTGCACCCTTTTTCGTAACCTAGCCTAACTTAAATTTTGCAGGTAATTTTACTTCAAATTATAAACAAAAAAAGAGAATGATGTTTTTGTATCTTATTTATATTTTTAGTTGCTTCTTTACAAAAAAAAATATGAACTTTTTTTCAATAAATATCAATGTCTCTTTTTATTGCAAATTGGTGCATGGGAACTATTGTTTAAACGCAAATATTTTATTGTTAGGGCATTCACTTGCAAAAAATGAAAATAGAAAAAACAATATTAAAGCATAAAATAGAAAAAATATTTTCTTGAAAACATAATCATTTCATTTGATACCAACAGAGATATTAAAATTTGCTAGACTAAGCAATTATTTTAGAAATCAAATGAAAAACAGCCAATCCCAGGTAAAAAAATTTTTGAAAATTTCAAGTTTAAAATAGTAAAATTTTTTAAAATAAAACAAAAATGCTATGGCATATGCGCATTTTTTTCATTGTACTTTTATTTTTTCTCTTTATTTGCCGAGTAATTAGGTTTTACTAAATACTCTTGGGTAGAAAAGTTTTCTTCTTTTTTAGGATAATTAACCTAACCTAATTAACTTTCAAATTCCTAATTTATTTTTATCCATACAATACAATAAACTAACCAGTAACGAATGAGACAACGTAATGTTAGGTTAATTCAAGTTCTAATTTTATACAGGAGTTGTTCAACTATTTTTAAAAAGGTTTGTATAAATATAATTTTTTAAAACCAAATATAGATTTTACTATTAGAAGCAGTCATTTGAATTTTAGTTTTTATCCTTCAATCATATTGGGTCTATTGGTAGATTTTTGAATAGCATTGCTACATGGCTAGTCTGTCTCATAAATTGTTTGAAATATTGGCCAATTTTAGATAGATCTAGGCCAACATTGTATAACAAATTTCAGCAAATATAAAAATGTTAAAATGTGAGAAATTGAAATTATGTGGTAATATTGTTTACCTGTATTCCACGCTTTGTTTCTTTCACCAGAAAACATCTGACACGTTCCTCTGGCGTTCTCTTGTATCTGAAAATTTAACATATGTACAATTTCATGTAGGTTTTATTTGCAGTTTTTCTTCTAATGGGTCGAAGCCCTATAGACTAGGGGCAAAGCCAATATGAATAGTCTAGAATACGTAGCACTCAAAACAAAAATGGATTAGGTTAACTGAAATTAAATATTTTAAAAGGCTTTTGCAACCTAAAGTTTTTTTAAAATAAAGAAGAATATGGTTATTGATATTTCATACTTATTCAAATATTACAAAATATGCTTTGATGTATGAGCACATAATATGATCAGGGAATGCAAAATTTTAGCAAAATTGAAAGTGTTTATGCAAACTGAAAATAAAAGATTATGGAAACATTTCAAATATTGATCAGCGAATGGACAACAATACTAATCAGTGCTTTTCTTTTTACTAATTTTAAGGTGAAAGTGATTGTTGTTCAGTTTCATTCTTTTTGATAATAAAATTTTACATTTTGTAAGAACACATAGATTCCCTATCTGTCAGTTTGAGTGTGAGAATGGTAGAAATCTTTCTCTGACAAAATTTATTTTACCACCCAAAAATATGCATTTGTATCAATTTGAAAGAACTATAATGAATATTTATATAATTAATATCTTTCTATAATTATTCGCACAAAACCTTAAAATTATCTAGAACACGTAATTTTAATTAGGTCCATCCATCTAAAGATTGTACTCTTAAACAAAACAAAGTATTTGACAACTTTGACTGAAAAAATATCTTTTTATCAAAGTATATGTCTGTCTGTTCATCTATCTAAGTATATTTTAAGTTAAAGGCCCATAGGGGTAGGGTTTTCCTGTGATTTCAAAAGATCATCACCTAAGGGCCTCATTCAATTGTAATGGGATGCAATACTCTAATGCCTTCTTAGATATTAGGTTTAGTAATATCTAACAGACTACCAACAAATTACTTGCACGGCCTTTTATGGAAGTCATAATTGTGCATGTTAATGAGTTGAACATGTTCACGGCATACTCTTACTATAAGTTTCACGCGCCACAAATAGCAACAGTACAATTGTCAATGTCTCTAGTCTGACGCGGTGTATCCTAATTTACAGAGATCTATCTATCTATCTATATTGTATTTACCTGTAATCAAGAGTGCCAACCATATATCTCTCATTCTCATCCAGGGCATTGCTCCAGACAGCCTAAATACAAGAAAATAAATATATACTTAAGACAATAATATTAATTAATTAGGTTTAGATCATTAGTGTAACACTAATTACCTTATCATAATTCATTTCATTATTACTTACTATGTAATTATGTATATATTTTATATTTTCTTAATAAATCATATATTTATTGTTGGTTGATAAAATAAGAAGAATTATAATTAATAAATTCTTTTAGGATCAACAAATCTTTGAATTGTCCATCTAATTTTCAGGAGGTGAATTTAAAATTTATGGTTGCTTCAAGCCACTTAAAATATTTAAAAGTCAACAAACCTTGCAGGTCAATGTCTCAATTGGATCTCCTTCCAAACTGATAAAAATTCCATAGAAAAGGTTTCCATTGTCTTCAGTTTGAACATTTTCTGGACACACACCAAACCTTAATAATTAATCTTAAACCTTAAAAATTTCATGGAGGAAAACTGAGATAACTGTAACACATTTAAAGTACTAATTTATTTGAATATTATTATTTGAACAAAAGCTAAGTTTCAATTTTTTTTGAATTTCTGACATTTACATTAACAATCTCTAGCATAGTTTAATATATTTCAAAGATTTTGACAGAAATATGAAAAGAAGAAAAAAAACCTAAGTAGATGCAAACATGTTTACTTACCTTAGTTTCATTTGTGAACTATCAACACATTGACTAATAAAACTCTCAGGCTCACTGCATTCTTTTCTTCCCTCCTGGTGGTTCAATACATTTTATACAAACAATTCATACAAGTTATATCTTTAAAGAATTAAATCCTCTTTATTTTCAACATGCCAACTATAGAATTTAATAAATAAGAAATAGAATATCTTTATTACTATTTTCTTTTCCTAACACAAATGATTTTAAATCTTAATGAAATAAAGGTAATATAGGAAGTCGAACCATAAAAAGGAAAATATGGAAATAGGTTAAAAAGATTAAATTAACAGTATGAATACAAAAGAAAAAAGCATTAAAATTATCAGAAAGTACAATGCCTAGCTTTCTGAGGTTAAATAGATATAAGTTAAAATTTGTTTTAATGAGTTTTGTTAGGTTTGTTGGATATTAATTTAAACTTTTGTAAGACATAAAACTTAGTAAGAAATTTAAAAGCAATTCATTAAACAACCTTAAATGCATATATTAAAGTGCCTAACTATCAAATATATGACCCTATCTTAATTCCAAAGTTTAGAATAAATTCAAAGTTTTCAGAGAAAAAAATCCCTCTGACTAAATTTTGTTCATCTTTGCAAATCTAAACTTTTAAATCTCATTTGGTGAATTTCATGTTTTGAACAAAGGACACTCCAGGTGATTTTTTTAATGAAAATATTAAAAACACGGAATGATATTTTAAAATTTTTAATGAAACTATGTTATCTTTAGAATTCATTACTCAAGAACTTTTATAATTGTATAATTAATGGATCTGCCCTATTTTATTTTTAAACCTTCCGCTTTTAATCATTCAAAAGCTTAAATTCTTATTACTTATCCCAATTCAATGAATTTATGTATTTGCAAATTCCATCTCTCAACATTTGACACTTTCAACTAAACTTTCTAATTTAAACTTTACCAGAGATTTTTTTCTTTCAATGATACACATTTATACAGTTTTTTTTCATCCTACATTATTATATAATTCCAATCTTAAATTTCCTTTTTTTTCATTAAAGGAAAGCTTGTATAAAAGCCTATATTGCAGTTTTAATAAATTACATATGCATTGTTTTGCTAATGCATGAAACATCTATCCAAATACTGCATGTATAAAAAATCTTAAAAACCTGAGGACTAGGATACTTATCAGTTGGTCAATATTTAAACTAGTATAAATTGTTCCTAGTATATTTTCAAAATAAATATATATTTTCAAAAGGTTAGGGCATGAATCAAATATATCGATTATATTGTAGAAATTCCCTTATGTGATTATTTTATACAATATTTGATTATAAAATGTGTTCCTTGTAAGTAAAAGTAAACTCTCCAGTGAAAGGGCAGGGGGCATTAGGACCATCTATGTTTAAAAGCTCTCTGAAATAAAATATTAAAATAAGCAATATGTCCTGTTATTCCCTAGATTTTCTTCTAAACATTAAAATATTATTTATGAATTTTTCTCCAAGTAATAATCTTTTAGTGAAAAAAGGTTGACAAAATCAGAAAAGCAAAGATCAAGTAGGGAGACAGCCATATTTTTGGGGGGGTTTCCTTTCCCACTTCTCCTCTCATATCCCTCATTTTCATGATGACACATGGCTAATTTTTGAGACACTTTGTCACCCTACAAAGATCAACGATATCATACAATTAAACATTAAAAAGTGTAGCTTGAAATGAGTTGAATCCTCTGGAAATTTTTAGCCAATAAGATGGTATTTCCTTTTTAATTTTGTATAGCTAAGATAACAATTAATCTTAGGCAAACCTAGGAAATTTTTATAGTATTAGGGCAATAATCAATTGTACTTCAGTATCACTTTATTTAGTTCACCTAACAATCTCTGTTGCTTACCTGAAAGGTGACTCAGGTATAATATTACAGTTTTGAGTAGTTTTTCCCTGTCTTCTGTTGCAGGCACCAAGTTTATAAGCATAAAAATTTTCATGTCTTTTCCAAACCTAAAAAAATCATATGTTACATGTAGGGTCATATAAAATTCAAAATATTATTACAATTTCAAAGGTTTTTGAAATCAAATATGTAATTTATGTTTTCAATAAAATTAATTTAGTTTCTGTCAAATTGCAAAGTAATTTTCATGATTTATGTAGATTTTTTTTATGTAAATCCCAGAATTTACATATTTTATGCTAACAATTCATGCATTGTTGTCTAGTCAAAGTGTTTTGAGAATAGAATAAAATTTTGACAAAGAGACAAAAATATTTAAACCTTCATTATTCTTAACATATATGTAATAAAAAGCTTTCCAAATAGAACAAAAGGAAAACCTATTTTCTTATAAAATTAAGAATACTAAAATATATTTGTATTGGGCTGTATTGTAAAATTACCAGTCTAATTCTATACAAGTATTGTATTGGATCACAGCAGTATTTTGTATTGAATCAGCATGAAAAATACATTTTCTTTTATCTGATTTCACCAATTTGAAAATTCTATATCTGGGTATGCAAAACATTATTGAAATCTATATTAAATAAATGGAATTTTATTTTTTTGATCATATTTACTCTTTTTGGGTTTTGCTTCAAACATTATTTCATTTATTTTAAAGTTTAGTTTACTTTAAAACCAAGATTTAAGAATTTACCCACAATTTATGTCAAGCTATAACTATTGAAAAATATAGTTTATTAGCAGCTCTGCAAAACTATAAAATGCATTTATCTTTTCAGCCGTTGGCAATTTGGTGAGGAATGATGGAAGTGTAAATTCTTTATCTCTATTGGGTACACACTTGTCATTATATATTTAGGTCCTGTGCAGTGCACTACATTTTCCTCTTATCTTCCCTTTATTGTTTAGATACTCTAAAATTCATTGTGTTCATAAGTAGGTTAATAATTTAGGATTTCGAGATTCAAATATCTAGTATTATCAATTTTACTTAAGGTAAAACTTCTTATATGAAATATTTTTTAATTAAACTATTTACAACTATTATTACTGGTCCAGAAATGTTTACCAGATGGTAGACATTAAAAATTGAAATTGCCATATAAAGATGCACAAACATCTGAGAAACAAAACGTTTTAAAAAACTTTTGAAACAATTGCACTAAACATGAATAAAACATGAAGAATAATGAAGACTACACATATCATTCTGAAGAAACATAAAAATAAAACATTACATTTCTATGAGAGCATCAAGGTAAAATATGCAGATGCAGCTATTACCATTTACATATGAAAAGCATTCATAATGTTTAGAATTTGTAAGTGTACTCATATCAAAAGTGCAGCTTTTATACTTTTCCTTGCTTTATGTTTGACAAATTTTAAATATTGCTTTCATCTTTTGTTTGTCCTCTAATTTGATTTAAATTTTAAACTATCTGTATTTAATGTTGTATTTATTTTATAACATCTTAACATTTTCTGGGAAAAGTTTGGGGGGGGGGGGTGAGTTATTGAGTCTACAAAAGGACCTTGGACTAGTTGTATAAAATTTACATAAAATGATTTTTAGGTATTTCAAATTGACTTACAGGATCATACCTGGAGCCTGAAAACCTGGGCTTTTAAATTAAATACCTTTTTACTATGCTGCCATTATTTTAGTATTAATTAAAAAATTTTTTAAAAGTAATAAAACATCCTTAAAATGTTTCCTTTGGAATTAGATGATCATCTAGGATAGGGGTATTTCTGAACACTCAATTGTCTCCTGTGTACTATAATTTTATTCAAAAAGTCAATTTATTATAAACTTTTATATTTTAAACGCTAAATCAGGACAGAAAAGGTCTATGGCATTAATGGCAAAAATTATCTTATCAAATAAGTACATGGAAGTCACCAACTATCTCCCAAAATAACAATTTTTAGGAGCCCCTCTAAATAGAGTTAAAGTAAACAAATGCAACATAAGTGTTGTTAAAAAGTCAGGATAGTTAAGGCATGCTTTAATGAAGTTAAAAAGTTTAATTCAATTTTGCAAAGGTTTAGCTTTACAAAGTATTCAAAGTCAGTGAACTTTCAAACAAATGTTATTTTGTTAATCTATATGTGGTGCCAATAATGTTGAAAAATAAATTTAAAAAGACATATTCTGTTAAAAAATGCAAAGCCCATAAGAATTCTTTAAATTGTTAAAATATAACTAATATACTAATACTTAATGGAATAAGAAGCTATTCTATTTGTAATTGTTTGAAGGACAATGTCAGAATAATCCTATTGTAACCTAGAGAATGTTGCACAAATGTCTTTGTCAGTGTGTTGATTAGGAAGATAATTAATTAGCAAGTCAACAACTCAGCTACATGTTATGTGATTATTTGTCAGATACCAAGTAAAGGAAACAAATAAATAGATGCACAGATATTAATGATAAATCATAACTGTCTTTACATTTACATGTGGATTTCATCATATTAAAAAATCAGTATTTTGTGATATATATTTACATCAGAAAAAAGGTTTCTTAAGGGTGTAATGAAGTAGATAATGCATAGTATAATCTGTAACAATATCAACTTACAATCAAGCATAATATCCTAAATGCTTTACAATGTAAATGTAATGTTTTTAGCAAAAAAAATATATTAGCACAGCTACTCTAACACTCATGTTTGGACTGTCATTCTCTACGTACAAGTGTCGGTCAATCTGTTCATTAATAGTGGTATGACTGCTTATATGCTGATTTTAAGCTGCTCTTATCTTATACAATTGATTTCAACATATATTTTTCCAGTTTTTAAATTGTTTTTTTTTATGCATCTTCTGATAAAATTTAAATAAAATAGCTTTTTTATAGATTAATTTTGTCATTTATATACATTACTTTGTCAATATTTAATAATTTTTCTCGTATTCATTCGAATCCGGTGGATAGGAACCGGTTCTCATCCATACGAAAAAACTATGTCTAGCATCGTAT
>LS047775.1:0-19669 GCA_900241095.1 Acartia tonsa | reverse complement strand
TTAGTTTATAAGCATGATAGCTTAAGTTTAAGAAATCATCTCTATTGATCAAATGGTTTCTGAGAAAATTAAGGTTAAGTTCATTTTTGGGGTTGATTAAAGCCCCGGAGGGCTAGCGGTTGGTGATAGGGGGGTGACTTCTAAACTAGAAGTTAGTTTATAAGCATAAAAGCCCAAGTTTAAGAAATCATCTCTATTGATCAAATGGTTTCTGAGAAAATTAAGGTTAGGTTCATTTTTAGGGTTTTTTTTAGCCCCGGAGGGCTAGGGGTTGGCGGCAGGGGGGTGACTTCTAAACTAAATGTTAGTTTATAAGTATAAAAGCTTAAGTTTAAGAAATCATCTCTATTGGTCGAATCGTTTCTGAGAAAATTAAGGTTAGGTTCATTTTAGGGGTTAATTTGAGCCCCGGAGGGCTAAGAGTTGGCAGCAGGAGGGTAAATTCTAAACTAAAAGTCAGTGTAAAAGCATAAAAACTCAAGTTCAAGGAATCATCTCTATTGATCAAATGGTTTAAGAGATAATTAAGGTTAGGTTCATTTCTAGGTTTTTTTGAGCCCCGGAGGGCTAGGGGTTGTTGGCAGGGAGGTGACTTTTAATCTAAATGTTAGTTTATAAGCTTAAAAGCTTAAATATAAGAAATCATCTTTATTGGTCAATTGGTTTCTGAGAAAATTAAGGTTAGGTTCATTTTTAGGGGGGTTTAACTACCTAAAAAATAACAATTTTTATACCTAGGGATGTTTATGAGGAAGATTTTGAATCTCATTTCTTGAAACAGTCAGCAGAGTTCTACATGATTGAAAGTCAGAAATTTTTGGAAGAAAACAGCGCCAGCTCTTATATACACAAGGTAGGAATTATTTGGAGTGAAGGAGGGGAAATTGGAGTGTAATTTTACTAGTATCCGAAAAGAAACAGCGCCAGGTAGGAATTATTTGGAGTGAGGGTGGGAAAATTGAACTTTGATTTTACTAGTACCCGGAAACAAAACAGTGCCAGATCCTGTATACATATTACGTATGTTAGGAATTATTTGAGGGAGGGAACTGTTATTTTTACTTGTACCCTAAATTTTATAATCTTGTTGTCAAGTTATCATTCAAAACTAAGATATTTTTTACACTGTTTCCTAATTCAAAGTACCTAATCTTTATTGTTGATATTCTTGTAAAGTTTAATCCTTAGTTCCAGGGCTTAAAAGGTATTGAAACAAACAAAAAACTTTCATTTTAATTGTGATTTTCGGACTGACGTATGGACATTCTTAAATTGTAATGTATTTGTGCTTGAATAAAAGGAGAAGTTCATTAAATGTACTTAGTGAAAATAGGATACAAATTACTCTTCCCCAAAAAATTGTTTTGTCATTATCATATGCCTTTATTAGTTTGGGATTTTGAAGGAGTAAAAGATTAATTTCACCTCTGTTGTTCCCTCCCTCCCTGAATGAGTACACCAGAGAAGGATTATGTTTATTGTTGAATATATGAAATAGGGTTGAG
This sequence comes from Acartia tonsa, assembly GCA_900241095.1. Taxonomy (NCBI): domain Eukaryota; kingdom Metazoa; phylum Arthropoda; class Copepoda; order Calanoida; family Acartiidae; genus Acartia; species Acartia tonsa. Next base: position 18,164 of record LS047775.1, on the reverse strand, counting down.
CCGGATATCCGGTCTGGCCGGTTATCCGGCTGGATATCGGATATCGGCCTTTTTCAATATCCGGCCGGATACCGGATATTAAAACTATCCAGTTACATGATATCCGGCCGGATACCGGATATTAAAACTATCCAGTTATACGATATCCGGCTGATTTTTGACGCCGGATAATCGGTAATTTGCCGGAAATCGAACGTTGGCCAGATATAAGGCCGAAACCGGATATCCGGCATTAGAAATCAGCCGGATATCCGGTATCTGGCCAAAAAAGTATCCGGCCCAACCCTAATATGAAAATATGTTTAGTTAATATTCCATGAGGATTTAGTTCCTCTTACTTTAATTATACTCAAGGCCAAACAGGGAAGGAGGGATGAGACATTAAACTGTAAATTATACTGGTACCCAAAGTTTTATTAACACGGCGCGGTGTCTCATTCGTTGGCTTTTACACTTTGGGTACTTTTATTTAATTCCAATTGTTTGTCCAAATTTTTAAACACCTAATTTAAATTCAAAGATGGAATAATATTGTTTATCAACATTGGGGATGTACATAAAATCGTAAATTTTCTTCTCCCTTTTAGAACCTCGAGGCCAACCCACCACAAACATCAACATTATAATTCTGCAAAGTCATTTCAATGTTTTTAATGTAGTTGTAGAATTTTTAAGGAGTTTATTGTTATAATCCTTTCCTTGTGGATTTCCTTATTCTATTTTTGATGTTTGGCAGCAAAGTTTCTGAAAATTTCTATTATGTAGAAAGTGCGTTAAGCTATTACACCATAGAACAAGTTGTAAAGACTTGAACTTGTTAATCATGTATATTATTCTTGTTGTAACCCGCGACCGTGGCTCTTTACATAGCGCATCTGCTCGTAGTCGGGAAGGTGATTGGTTCGAATCTTGGTCCGACGCCGCGTCATAACTAAAGACGTTTAAAAGGGTTCCTACTGCTTCTAGTCAGATGCGGTACATATTAGGGTTGGGCCGGATATCCGGTCTGGCCGGTTATCCGGCCATTTTCAATATCCGGCCGGATACCGGATATTAAAACTATCCGGTTACATGATATACGGCTGATTTTTGACGCCGGATATCTGGTTATCCGGCCGGATATCCGGTAAATTGCCGGATATTGAACGTTGGCCAGATATCCGGCCGGAACCGGATATCCGGCATTATAAATCAGCCGGATATCCTGTATCCGGTATCCGGCCAAAAAGTATCTGGCCCAACCCTAATTCATACGTCTCTCAATTCATCTATCTATCAAAACATCTATCATCTATCAATAATTTATTAATCTATCAATGTATTGACACAATTCTCAATCCATCATCTACCTTTGTATTCATCTATACTATGCTCTGCTGTGTCTATCTATCTATCTATCTATCTTACTTGCAAGGAGCATAAACAGAGATACCCAACAAAAGAGATATTTTTGTCATTAGCAGTTGTAGAGATCTTATGTTGATATGATTGATTGATCCTGTAAACAATTTTTTTATTATTAATAGAAACAAACATGGAAATTTTGATCAATGAAGTAAGCTTTTTAAGTCATAAGAATGGAAAGTTCGATAAAAGATGCTCAGATAGATAGACAGACAGAGAGAGAAAGAATTTATTAATATTGAAATTTGCTTTTTCAGAAAGATTATACAGTATGATCATGTATTATTGAATAAAAGTAAATACTCAAAAATCTGTCAAAATGTTGTAAAAAATCCGCAAATTTAGTTTTGTAATATATTATCATACTGGAGTGGTCCATTGTTTCAAGTTTCAAAGCACTGAAGGACGTACAGAATTATAGAATAGCTTCGCTTCTAATATTTAAATTGCTTACCCGTGGCAAATTTTCCATAGAATTTTTTAGCTCCGAGGGATTTTAGATCATCTATAAGAAACTTCCAAAGCTTAGAAAAAAAGGTTTTCATTATAAAAGCATATGTTCAGTATCGCTTCGAAACTGATTAGAGCCAGTTCTCCGCCATTCTGAAAAATCACGTATAGCATCGAATTATAAAAAATGTTCCATGCATACTAAAAAAATTAAAAGATTAATACCAGTTTTGTTAGACACGAGGGGCCGAAGGTTTAAATCTTTTATTTTTTTTCATTTCAATATCCGCGGAAAGCCTTTTTTAATACAATGCGATAGATAACTATATTACTTTTTCATAAATTCTCTTACTCACTTCCCCATATTCTATTTTATAAGTAATAAGGTTTTGCTTGTCTGAAGCAAAAGATCACAGATAAAGCTAGTCCAAATTGGTTGAACTTTTTAGGGAAGCCTTATAAAAGTTTTAGTGTTGTTTTATGCTATATTTCTGACCTCTCCTAGATGCTATCGCGAAGCAACTAGAAATATTTAAACCCAATTCTAAAAAAATGTTTACCTTTAAAACATTGTTTCTCGTAAATTTTGGCCTTCTTTCTAAAAAGAGATATTTAAATAAGTAATGTTTAGTAAAATATTTCTATTTTATTAGTAAAAAATGTAATATAAAATACACGGCACTAGCGTTGAAAAAGGACTATCCACATAAAAAAAAAACTAAAAAGTAGGTTTAGATTGTATTTACATTTGCTGCTTTAATGCTAAATATAATGTTTTCATTTCAAAGCTTTTTTCATATAAAACCATATTGAAAATTTTTTGTATTAGTTGATATAGTTATTGAAACAGAAACCTAGTATATTCCCCCCAAAAAAATACTCAAAGTCATTGCTTGAAGGTCAAAATAAAATTATATATTCAAATTTACCTACAACTACAACTCTAGCACCAAGAAGTTGAACTTCAATTGCTGCCCTAAATAATTATAAAGCTTAGATATCAATTATGTAGGATTGACAAATATAGAAAAATATTATAAAACATCCATAAAAGCGAGTTTTAAAAAATCAGACAATAACATTAATAAATATTAATTTAATATAATAAATATTCAAAATATCTAGATGTCTAGATGTTAAAAAAACCGTGAAAGTTTATTCAAATACTTGAATATATTTAGGATGTTTAATAAGGACATACTTACATTATAACACTTGATTATAGAGATGCTTTGCCTTTAACATAGAGTTTTATTACCCTAAGAATCGTTATTGTAAAAACTAGAAGAATAGGATAATTATATAATACAAAAATGAAAATAAACTTTATAACATGACAATCAGACGATTCTTTCATGTCTAATTTCAACCTTTTAACAAAACAAAATCATAATATTTATATAGTAACAAGAATGACAACATCCATAAAAGCGTAGCTCTGAAACGGTTGGACAATCGAACATTTATACTTGTAGTGTGTTAGAACTGAAAAATCAGAACGTAATTATAAATGTCGAATCAAAATTTTAATTAAATTTGTTGAAAAGCTTAAATACAGGATAATGTTTTAGGACAAACTTACGTTTTTAGGACTTAATTATAGAGATGCTTCGCTTATAACATTGTACTTTGTTGTCCTAGGAATCATTATTCCAAAAATCAAATTAATCGGATGATTTTATCACATACAAATTTGCTGTTAAAAAAAGTTAAAAATCAACATGTTTAAAATGGATGTACGGACATTTTGGTAACGATTATAGAGTTGCTAAGCTTTATAAATCGTACCTTACTACTACAGGAATTACCATGCAAAGTTTGAAATCGATAGGACAATTCTAACATGCCTAAATTAACGAAAAAAGTTATCCGTCATGGACGTACGGACGGACCGACCCTAATTATAGAAAAGTTTCGCTTTTAAAAACATGTATACTTATAAAGCCACTGTGTTATTTTGAGAGACAGAAAAGTTTGAAGAAATATTATGCAAGAAATTAAAAATTAAAAAAAAACTTTAAGTCTTTAACTCTAGTAGTTTCAGAAGTTTTTAAAATATTAAATAATACACAGACAAACATCCTGTTACTTAAATATTAATTATTTACAAGTGGATGGACTAACATATAAATTATCAATACAGATGTGTCTATTTGCCAATGGCCTGGAAATATTTTGTCAAAAGTGTTGGAACTTGAAATTTTTGGTAAAATAACTTTTAGGTCAAATGGACCTTTGGTATCCCCCCTTATGCTACTTATCCTTACATCAAAAGTAACAGGATGTCTGTCTGTATATCTGTAGCTTAAGCTTAACTATTTTGGGAGAGGGTACCTCGACCACCACCCCCCCACCCCCAAGGGAAATCGCCTATGAAAAAGGTCGTCTCTACCCAACCCCATAAATAAATATACTAAAATTCATTTTTTTGTTACAGAGAAAGGATCAGGGAATGGAATGTCCACTTGCCATTTTAAGGATTTTCCCTCAAAAGTTTTCTATTTTGTGACCCAGTTAGGAGGCAATGCATATAAAATAGGGACAATTCATCTGAAAAAAAATATCTTGATTCTTGCCTATAATTTTTTAGTCCGTCAAATAGTTACTTTTTGACAATATAACACAAAATCTTAAATATAAGAAAATCATTATTTTTTTTTAAAGGATTAATATATATGACTAAAAAAGTTTGGGGTAGAATAGATTTTAATTTTGTTGCCATATCCCCTTACCGAATGCATATGAAATGGGGGTGTCAGATATGGTTAGATAGGTAGACTGATATTTTTATTAAGATAGAAATGAAGAATCAAATAAAGATACACAGCAGGCAATGAGAGGACATTTTACTGTAAAATTTACTGTTACCCAAGTTTCATAACCACGATCGTTTTGAACCTGTAGTGTCAAAACATTCCAACCAATTGGGTAGTTTTGTTTACCATAATTGGAGATTATATAAATTCATGATGGTTTACAAAAAAATAACATAAGCCAAACAGGTGCATAAAATTTTTGGAAACTTATTTTGTATTTTGAGATTTGTAATAACTAGGTCAGAATTTCAGAATTTACCCTTGGGGGATTTGCAAAAATATTAGAAAGCAACGCTTATTTCACTAGTGGGTTAACTAACCCTTGAAAATCATTTCTTTTCAAACATAGGAATAAAATATATCAACGATTACGGAAGATAATTTAAGTCCCTCAACATATTATGACGTCATACGATAAAATAAACAATGAGAGGCCAGCAAAAATTTTACCATTGCATTGGTCAATTACAGTGTATACTGGCCTCTCATTGGCTATTCTATCATATGCCGTCATTATCTGTTGAGGGGCGATTTCGGTTTTAAAGGTAATGTATGATTCCATTATCCGCTATCAATTTATAATGATATTAACAAGGCCGATATGAATTCATAATCCACCATTCCATTTTATCCTCTGTTTGTAATGGTATCATTATGGCAGATATGATTTTTGTGATGCACAATTCCACTTTTAAGCGATACACTTATATTGATACAATTACAGCATAAAGTTTTATCCTATGCCTAGCAAAGAAGAATCACCAAAAAAGATGTTTATAAAATATGGGGATAAAATGGTGACAAATGCTATTTTACCAAACAGAATTCTAAAACTTTTCTAAATTCAAATCTGAAGGGTGTACTCAAGTGTTACCAAGAGAAATCTATTTTCAATATTTGACAGGTATTGTTTATAAATCACTGAATATGACATGTTTGTTAGATATATTATTAAATTTCAAGAAAGAACCTAGCTAACTATTAAATCAATCGAGTTTTCATGTTAGGGAAGCTTCGGATAGGTTTTGGATGGTTTTAGACTATTTTATTTTTAAATTTAATCCTATTCCAGAAAGGGCTACTAAAAACCTTATCTGGGGAATGGGAGGATGGCTTTGACCCCCTTATACCATAACAACATGCTAACAGTAATTCATAGGTCAAAAAGGGGCTTTACTATAAAACTTTCATGATTGATATTTAGTATTTTAATATGTAACTTGATTTAGCTGGACTTTATGCCGCCAGGATAAATATTATTTATCACTAATCGTAGCTCATCAATGCCATTTGAAAAGTCAGAAAATTTAATAACTGTGTACCTTTCAAGCACCTAAAATTAGGGACAAAAATCTTAAGGGGGTGAGTTATTTATTTCCCCACATTACAGAAATAGGATTTGGTCCTTACCTGCATCTGACTGTTGAGGTTGTGTAACAAGAATGAATATGATGGGTAGCAGGGCAGAGTAGTAACACAATAGATAGATAGATAGATAGATAGATAGATAGATAGATAGATAGATAGATATAAAGCCAAGTTGTTACCTGCATCTGACTGTTGAGGTTGTGTAACAAGTATGAATATGATGGGTAGCAGGGCAGAGTAGTAACACAATGGCACCAGTGACACCTTCATTTTCGCCGCGGGCAGTTGGACTGTCTGCGGTCAATTTGAGAATCTTAAACCTTTCTTTATAATCAATGAATACATATAGAGTCACTCCGTTCTTCTGTCTAATATTTAATTTTATTCTAGAAAATAAAGTTTAAGAGTCTCCCTTTCATCATCTAAAAGTTATCATGGCAGTAATATTCAATTTTATTCTAGAAAATAAAGTTTAAGAGTCTCCCTTTAATCATCTGAAAGTTATCATGGCAGTAATATTTAATTTTATTCTAGAAAATAAAGTTTAAGAGTGTCCCTTTAATCATCTGAAAATTATCATGACAGTAATATTAAATTTTATTCTATAAAATATAGTTTAAGAGTCTCCCTTTAAACATCTGAAAGTTACCATGGCAGTAGTATTTAATTTTATTCTATAAAATAAAGTTTAAGAGTGTCCCTTTTATCATCTAAAAGTTATCATGGCAGTAATATTTAATTTTATTTTAGAAAATAAAGTTTAAGAGTCTCCCTTTAATCATCTGAAAGTTATCATGGCAGTAATATTTAATTTTATTTTAGAAAATAAAGGTTAAGAGTCTCCTTTTAATCATCTGAAAGTAATCATGGCAGTAATATTTAATTTTATTCTATAAAATAAAGTTTAAGAGTCTCCCTTTAATCATCTGAAAGTTATCATGGCAGTAATATTTAATTTTATTCTATAAAACACTAACACCATTATATTCACTCTGAAAAAGATAAAAAAGCATTAAACAAATTAAATCTTTATATTGAGTAACGGGATGTTCATGTCTGTAGCTTAAGATCTCGTCCGATATGGTTCTTCTTTACAATGAAGCTTCTCATAGATCAAGTATTTTGGGTTAGATAACATCCGACTTCCTATAATATCACCACTAGAAAGAATTACCCCATCTCAAATATTTTGTTTTCCTTTTTAATACTAAGATTTAAAGTTGGGGGTACACTTACAAAAATCTAAAATTGAACATGGGGACTGGGAGAGTCGTTTTTTTTACTCACAGTTTAAGTTCCCCTAAAGGCTTCTAGGGGCGTAACCGCTAGTAATTTAAAATGTTAGAGTAAAAATGCGGACTAATGAAAAGAAAATATCTGAAGAATTAATCAAGAGTCAGCAATAGGGGAATTATTTATTTAGATTTAGGCTATCAAGAAAAATCTTATACAGGTAGATGAATATGTATTAAGATCTCAAAAAGATCTTTTTTTAACTTCTAAACAGATCAGATAAGATAGCATAACGGACGTACGGACCGACCCTTATTATAGAAAAGCTTGGCTTCTAAAAAGTAAAGATATTATAATAATCTTACCACTTTTATAAGTGTATCCTATTAAATAAAGCGTTTTTTGTCTGTCCCAAAGGATCTCGCTAACCGCTCAACCGATATTGTTCTTCTTTACAGTGAAGCTTCTTATAGGTCCTGGGAAGGTTTTAAACTTTTTGGGTAGGGTATCTTTACCCCCCTTCCCCCCCAAAAAATATTGTTTTACTCTTTTGAATCTCAAATTTAGAATTAGATGAGGTCGACTTTTCCCCCTCCTACCTTAAGTGCCCCTAGAGGCTTCTATGTAATTATAAGTGAAGAAAAAAACTGACACTTGTTTGATATTATCAGGAATCTTAAGGGATAAGACAATGAATTGATATTCATTCCCACAGACAATAAAACAACTATCTCTTCTATAAATTGATTGGTCACAAAGTTTGGACTCTGTTAGTTAGAAACCAACCAATCAAAATTCGATAAAAGTACTTTGGTACGAGTTTGTTTAAATGTCCCCTTTCTAATTTGAATTATAAACGTTAAATGCTATCCTAGAGTCAAGGTGATTCTAATAAAGTTATATATTTACTTGTATATATGTACGTTTGGGTACCAGCGTAATTTACAGTCCAATGTCCCTTCCCATCCTTCTTTCCTGGTAATCATGCTTATTATTAGTCAGACTTAATTAGAATGTCGATATTAACAATTATGTGCAATTATATGTTAAGTACTTTTGATACTTTTTTCGACTCATTGATTGATTACTTAGACTTGGCTGGCTAGCAAGAGATCTTTTTAGATGGATAGTATTTGCATTATTTAACCTATCTATAATACAAAGTAGAACCATGTCTGTCTGTCTATCTGTCTGTTTGTCTGTTTGTTTGTAGCGAAGGATCTCTTAATCCGCTGAAGCGATCGGGTTCTCCTTTACAGGGTAGCTTCTCATAGGTCCCGGGAAGGTTTATAACTATTTTCTTAGGGGTTGGGACACCCCTAACCCCCCTAAAAATTAAAAAATACACCCCCATTTTTTTTTTCTTTTTAAAACTAAAATTAAAATAGTGGGGTAGACTAACCAACCCCCCCCCCAAAAAAAAAATTATCTTTTAAATCTAAATTACGAAAAATTAGTTTGATCAAACCTCTTGAGGCAAAGCCCCTAGAGGCTAGGGGCGAAGCCGCTAGTAGTTTTAAAAAACAACAATATAATATATTAAGTTTAAAATCATTTAAATAGTTACTTTTGAACAGTTGTTGCGGCAGCCACCTGAAATGGCGGCTCTTTACAGTTCGAAAAAGCCCTCTTTTAATAAATCCGCAGTTCAGCAATTTAGCCGATAATCCGCAGCGGCAGCTGAACCTCACTATTAAAATGCAGCTGCCAAGTCCTGATAGTAATCCAGAGCTTTTAGTGGGAGTCAGGGATCGCAAGGAATAAGACAATAGACGATAAATTGATTTACATTCCAAATTATTATAAAAAATACTACTTTTGGATAATAAAGGTATGGATTGAAAATTTTAAATCAACCAATCAAAATTAGATAAAACTACCCAAATACGAATGAGAGATGGTGTATAAAACTTTGGGTACTTGTAAAATTTTCAGCCCAGTGTCCCCTCCCTCCCTGACTGAAAGTGGGTAAGTGGTTCCATGCCACTTAACACCCAGAAAAGTAAATATTCTTTTTATCAGACACATAATAAATTATCAAAATATATTAAGATTATTATATTTGGTAAGAAAACAGACAATTGTGTATCCTTATACTAAAGTAACAGGATGTCTTTGTGTTTGTACCAAAGGATCTCGCTAACCGCTGAACCGATACCGATCGGGTTCTCCTTTACAGGGTAAATTCTCATAGGTCATACTATTTGGGGGAGGGTACCGCCACCCTCCCAAGAGAAATCTCAAAAAATCAAAAAAAAAATACGCTTCTCGATTTAACGAAGAGAGTTCAACGAAACATAAACGTCAAACGCAACATAGACAAATTTAAATATAAAAAAAACATCTAAAGTATCACTAGAGGCCTCTAGGGGCGTAGCCGCTAGTAGAAATAAAAGCGGTGAAAGTTTTATTTATTGGAGATGATCCTTATATTTAAAAGTAGCAAGCGAAGCTCGGTAGCCGCGTTTCGTCCTTGACAAAGCACCAAATGCAATCCAGTTTAAAACATTATTGATTGCCATATTTGGTTCAGGTTTAGTTTTTTTTTCTGATTTTTAAAATTGTATAAGTTTGATTTCCCTAAGACTTACAGGCGACTGAATAGCGGCTTCCGAGAAGGATCTCGCTAACCTTTTAGATGAGTTCTACTTGACAGTAAAGCTTTGTATAGCTCACTGGAAGGTTTATTACTATTTTAGAAGAGTTAACCCCCACAATCCCAAGAGAAAGAAATCCTGAAAAAAACGTCTTCCTCCCATATAATTTGTAGATTTAAAGCTATTTTCCTTTTGGATAAAAGCTCAACCGCTAAAAAATTACATAGTGTTATTTCCGAAATCTATAAGATAACATTTTTATGTGACCTCTTCTGTAAGAGAAAACATGCTTAATATATGTTTCTTTGCCAAGACATTAGTAAAGGGATATCTGAAAGGATATCTAAAGGGAAAAGACAATAAATGATTACAAGAAAATCCGGATCTACTGCAGTTCACGGTAAAATATTGCTGGTAACGAATATTTCCAAAAATCTATGAACTTTAAAGACTGCTAGCTGCTAAACGGCTGAACGTACATATCATACCCGCACACCATTGTCAGCGGCATAAGAAGGCCTACAAACAATCTGGAATATCCAATGATGCACAGGGAAAGCTTCAATGAAGAAAAACGCGTAAAATAGGTCTTTTTCGCGCATTTCTCTGCACCGCAAGATAATTATGCATTATTGATTTATGATTATTCCAGATTATTTGTAGGCCTTTTTTATGCCGCTTAAAACAGTGTGCGGGCATGATCTGTACGTTCAGCCGTTTGGCAGCTAGCAGCCTTTAAAATTTATTGATTTTTGAAAATATTCGTTACCAGGAATATTTCACCGTGAACTGCAGTTGAACCAATTAAAATATTATGTTCTTATCAAGTTGCCAACAATTATGGTTTAATTTAGAATTGTAGAGTTGCTTAGCTGTTATAATGGATATACCGACAGGGGAAAATTGTCGTCAATTTAGGTTGCTAACATGTCAGCTTTTCACTAAGTAGAGAGGATGGGTTAAAGGGGGTGGATTGTGAGTATCATTATTTTAGCCAGCTACGAGTTTAACTATTATTTTGAGACCTTGAAAATCTGATGGAACACCTAAGTAATACTAAATCCATTTATAGAGTAGAAATCTCTACCAGAGAAGCTAAATTGTAATGCGATAATTAACCATCCAAAGCTTAAATAGATCAAGGCTGAAAAAGGCTAAAACAAACTATGAACACAGAAAATTGTAGGACAGCTTTACTCCACATCAAACATACAATGTCCATAATTTATTGTGCGATTGGAAACACGCGGTGCGATAAAACATCAATACAAACCTTCCATCTAATAATGAACATAGCTGTTACAGAGATCTTCAGCTACAGTAAGCCATTATCAAACCTGTGCATCATTAGCAGCCATAGTCAGTGGCTTGCACTGAAATTCATCAAGGGAGATAAACCCTAACTACCACACGTCATTGGTAGCAGATAGCACTCAATTAACACATAAGTAATTTTAATTCAAATTCTATCGTTCGAAAAGTTTAAGCTTTACAATAGAAGTCAGTTTAAACTATCCCATCATTACATATGCAATTTTGTACTACAGACGTTAATACATCATAATTTATATAACTCACTAAAACTCTTTAGTTCGAAGCATAGTCTGGCCGTGATTACAATGAATTATAATCTAATAACCAACCCAATTAAAATTTATATTAGTATTGATGTCCCCTACCTCGAAATATACCTAACCTAACCAGAATAAGTAACAGGGTGTTTTAAAATAAACACACAACAAGTGTATGCCGTTTAAAATATATTCAAAGTTCAAATACATTAAATGAGAATTTATATTTTTCTGTTCAATATTAATTATAATTGTAATTATAGCAGCAGAGGCAAAATTAAAAAAGGTAACTTAAAAATCATTTAATTTTAAAAGCTCAATAATGATGATAAAACTTATAAAATTAATAGTTAAAGGATTAAAATACTTAATTTAAAATGCATACAAGTCCAAATTTTCACAGAATTTGCTTTAATGATAATAAAACCGGTTTAAGGAGTAGGGAATTTTTCCAGAGATTCTTTTAAGGATAAATAAAAAGGATGTTACAAAACTGGTTTTTGTTTATATAAATGGTGGTTTAACAATAATATAACATAATAAAAAAAACGACAGTGTCAAGTAGCGCAACTGTGCGAGAGGAGAATTGTAGGGAAATTGCAGGGCAGTTGTTGATTTTGGGGGGAGGATTCAAATTTAAGCCTCCTCCTCTTCTTCCTCGTCGAATTCTCCCTCATCCTCGGCAGTGGCCTCTTGGTATTGCTGGTACTCTGACACAAGGTCGTTCATGTTGGACTCGGCCTCGGTGAACTCCATCTCGTCCATACCCTCGCCTAAACAAGATTATAATTTGTCAATAGATTTATTATTACTTGGATGTTACAAGAGATTTTCATGTTATATGAATCATGATTAAGTGAATTCTCTAGTGGGCTAAAATAACAATCTCCCCCATCCCCTCCCATCCTTCTGGATCAACGGTACGACCAATCAATGCGAAGGGAAATAGCAACCTAACTTAAAGACTATTTTTCTCCTGTTAAAATATCCACGTATATTCTACATGATTATCTTTAGGGGAGGGAGGGGGGAATGAGTCAGGAAAATAGCCTAAACCCATCCAAAGAAATTCGTAGAGATTCCCTAAAAACTTTAACCTAATAAATTCAGACCAGTAAATTCATAGACCTTCAGACAAGAAAAACCTTACTACTTTACATTAATGAAAATAAAAAAGTTGCACTTACCAGTGTACCAATGCAAGAAAGCTTTCCTTCTGAACATGGCAGTGAACTGTTCCGAAATTCTCTTAAACAACTCCTGGATGGCGGTGGAGTTGCCAATGAAGGTAGCCGCCATTTTCAAGCCGCGGGGTGGGATGTCGCAGACGGCGGTCTTCACATTGTTAGGGATCCATTCGACAAAGTATGAGCTGTTCTTGTTCTGGATGTTCAACATCTGCTCGTCCACCTCCTTCATGGACATGCGGCCGCGGAACACGGCGGCAACGGTCAGGTAACGGCCGTGACGGGGATCGCAGGCAGCCATCATGTTCTTGGCGTCAAACATCTGCTGGGTTAGCTCGGGAACGGTGAGAGCTCTGATTAAAAAACAAACACACGTGAGAAGAGGAAAGTAAAATAGAAACAAATCATCAAAAAAGAATTTTAGTGAAATAAAACAGCCAATGAGTCTAAATGTCCAGTAAAAAAACAGCCAAAGAGTCTTCAATATCAATGTGCTTTAATCAGTAAGTTCCCAATTATAAAGTGCTTACAATAAAAATATAGAAAAACCATGCAATATATTATTACAGCCAATGTATTAATATGAAAATAATATTACTATATCTATCAAACATGCATGATTTTATGGCTTAGTTTTTTTTTCAATATAACCCTAATACATTTGATATCAAATAAAAATTTCAAAGGGTAGTTTCCAATGATTTTGACTACATGAGATGAACATTTCTAAGTTATTCTTGAAGTGTGATGGGGAATCAGTATTATTTACCGCGTAGTATTCAATCTTTGGAAACTAGCCTCCAGCAGAATGGAGAAGTATCTGCCTACCTGTACTGTTGGGAGCCTCTAGAGGTGAGGGGAGCAAAACCAGGCATGAAGAAGTGAAGACGGGGGAAGGGAACCATGTTGACCGCCAACTTCCTAAGGTCAGCGTTCAGCTGGCCGGGGAACCGCAGGCAGGTGGTCACACCTTAATTTACACGCAGTTTAGTTAAAGAGAAAGACGCGGCGCTCGGGGCGGGCGAGAAAGCCCAAATTGTGTCAAAAATGATCCAGGAGACATAATAAAAATTAGAAATTATCCATCTCTTTTCCAGAAGTTTTTTTCCCCACTTCCCCTCACATCTCCCTCATTTTTATAACGTCACATAGATCATTTTTGACACAATTTGGGCTTTGTCCCGACAGCGGAATAGAGAAAGAATAAAAAATGAAGAAATGTTTAATCATGAAAATGATTATGAAAATAATGAAACCTAACATAGTAACAATTTTTTCATATAAAAAAAATGAATAATCGCAAGGGATTTAATATTTGTCTTAAGAAAAACGATTTTTATGCAAATTTCGACGGCCAGCTTCCTTAAATCAGCGTTTAACTGCCCAGGAAACCGAATACAGGTGGTCACTCCTAACAAAAAACACAGGTTTTAATTTTATGTGCAACGGGGTTAGTATTAGTTTAGTTTATTTTATGGTTTTGGGAGCTTCGCCTATTTAAAATCCTATTTTAAAGTATGGTAATGATCTTAATGTTGTTTCTTTTGATGGATAGTAAGAAAAAGAATAGAAGTTAAACTTAGTAAGAAAGTTCTTAAAGATAGAAAGTATGGAAAAGGTGCGACATAAAATTAATATTAATGGGTATGGTTAATGCTATGTTAATAATAAACCTGCACCAAATTTACAATACACCTTACAAGTACCAAATACCATACAGATAATAAAAGATGTGTATTATTCGTTAAAGAATCCATTTGACACATTAAAAAGTCATATTCTTATAGTTTATAGAAGTTAAGCCCAGGTGATGTTATGACTAATTAAGTGTTAAGCTATACTATCTAATGGTCTATGTGCTGTTAATTAAGTGGGCCGGATACAGGATATCCGGCTAATTTCAAATGCCGGATATCCGGCAAATTACAGTGTTAATTTTTGTTTTTGTCTACACAACTCACCAGACATGGTCAGGGAAACAAGATGGTTGAGATCTCCGTAGGTGGGTGTCGTCAATTTCAAGGTTCTAAAGCAGATGTCGTACAAGGCCTCGTTGTCGATGCAGTATGTCTCGTCTGTGTTCTCAACCAGCTGGTGCACGGAGAGGGTGGCGTTGTAGGGCTCGACCACGGTGTCGGACACCTTGGGGGAGGGCACGACGGAGTAGGTGTTCATGATTCTGTCGGGGTACTCTTCTCTGAAAAACAAAGGGGGTCATCAGTTTTGTTTCTTAAATGTACGGCAGTAACACTATTGTATCAGCTGATTTAATTAGGGCGGGAAACAGCTGATCTAAGAAGGGATGTAGAATATAAGTGGATTTTAGAACAAAAAATTACCGTCAAATTAGCTTGCAATTTCCCCTTGCTTTTATTAATCGGGCCTTTTTTCAAAAGAAAGGGGATGGGAGAGATAATTATATTAGCCCGCTAGAGAGTTCACTTTTATCATAGGACATGAAAATCTCGAGTAAAATCAAAGTAATAATAAATCAATTGATATAAGCTTCATAATGACGGGAATTACATTTATAAAGTCCCTAAACTAAAATTTCCAACGTATAAAAACATTAACTCTTAAACCCTTAAACGTTTTTTAAAGAGAACTAAGTAATAGGCAAAGGCATAGAAACTTAAAAAAAACCTCATAAAAGCGGGAAAACTGATTTACCTGATTTTTGAAATAAGTAGTGTGCCCATACCGGAGCCGGTACCGCCACCGAGGGAGTGTGTAAGCTGGAAACCTTGCAGGCAGTCACAGGACTCTGCCTCTTTGCGCACAACATCTAATACTGAATCTACAAGCTCGGCACCTAAAATAAAAACGTTGTTGTCAATAAATCTCAGATAGGGAGGAGACATTTAGTGTCCAAAGTTTTAAATAAAGTTTTCTTACATGGTCCTATCCCTTTAGATCTTTAATAAATCTAAATATTTTTTTTAGCAATTTCAGTTAGCAATTAGTAAGTTATTAAACAAAGATCTTTTCAATCTTATAAATGATTAAGGCAAAAAAGTATTTTTCGTATGTTTGCATATTTAACAGGGTTTCGGATCCGGATCTGGATCCGGATCCGCAAGGATCCGCATATTTTTGAGTCCAAGGATCCGGATCCGCAAAAAAATGCGGATCCGGATCCGGATCCTTAGACTCCAAAAAATGCGGAAAAAATGGAAAAATCTACCTAAATTTATATAAAATCTCAGACATTCTCTTGATGAGAGCCAATCTTTAAGGTTTAGGTTCAGACTTGAAAATTAAAAGTATTTTTGACTTCGAATTAAAGAATAAAATTTTTTTGAAAAATTTGGTGATTTTATTTTTATTGTCAAAGATCCGGATCCGGATCCAGTAGGATCCGCACTGACCAAATTTTGAGGTTCCGGATCCGGATCCGCATAAAATCAATGCGGATCCGAAACCCTGATTTGAAGCAAATATGACAATATCATAAATTCCATGCCTATTATACACACATTATACAACTGGGTGGCACAAAATCTTTCTCTCATCTTGAAAATTTCTTGGTAGCCTAACTACTCTATAACACATATTGTCTGTTTGTCCGTCCATCTGCTAATTGGAAAATCATTTTCTCAGCTGCCATTTAAGATAGACATCTGAAATTGATGGTGAAGATTCCCTGGTCCAATTAGCATCAAGTATAAAATTTTCTTGATTGGTCGGTCTGACATTCAGGCTTCAAACATGTAAATTCTCTTCGTAAATGTTTCGTGATTTGTTCTCTTTCTTTTTTTTGACACTAAACATCTGCTCTAAAATTCACTTTGCCTGTCCATTTTTGTTGTCATCCTGGTTTGACCATGTCCTGTCACCTTAAAAATAAACTTGTATAAATGATGATTTCAGTTTTGATTGAAGGTTGAAAAAGGAATATATGCAGTAGCCATATACTGGTAGCTAATATTTTTTTAACTGTCTAGCTTTTTTTGTGGAGATTTTACAGCACACTCATAGAAAAATATGTTAAAGAAAGAAATATTAACCCTCCTCCCTACTGTTATATATGCGAAATTTATCCTCCCAATAGTTTTTACAAAAAGATTTTTCAATTTTCTTTTTCTCATATAATTTAATATAAGATTTAGTAACTTAACTTACAAAAATGATTGTAATATATACGTGGATATTATGGCAGAGGAAAAAATGTCGTCAATTAAAATGCCAACTTGGAACTCATTTATTAGTCAGTTCTTTAATCCAGTTGGAGAGAAGGAGATAGAGTATAGTGGTGGATAGGGGTACTTGTTATTTTAGCCAGTTCTAATTCCATAAAAGTTTTTTTACACCTTTAATTAATACATTCATTAAAGTTAAAAGTCCATACTTTCATTTAAAACATGTTGATTTTAGATTTTTTTGACAACAATTGTATGTTAATTCGGCCTATTGATCTATTACAACAATGTATAATCTTACAATTTTGTTTAGACTTTTACATTTATATTTTGCTATATATATAGAGTTAATGTTCGTTTGTCTAACCATTTCAGAGCTTTGCTTTTATGGATGTTAAATAATAAAATCTTTAAGTATAAACAAAGTTGTGTAAAAGTAAAATGTATTTACCAGTTGCAGGGATCTAAAGGGATAAGACAAAGGCCGATAAATTTATGTACATCCCCAATGGTGATACACAAAATCTGTAGATTACAATAAGTGGTTGAAACATTTGGACACTCAACTTATTGAACCAACCAGTAAGAATTCAATAAAAGTCCCCAAAGTTATTGAGCCAGCGAATAAGAAAATGTAATTATAAAACTTTTGGAACTAGTTTAATAAAAATCCCAATGTCCCCTCCCTTCCTGTACAGTTTGACCTTTGCTATAACCCTCAGCTTAGCACATAAATAGAACTATAAAAGTATCTTTAGCCGTAATACAAAATCATAAATTTTCCCCGCACTTCAATTTTCTAAAATAAATGGCAAACAATTTCCCAGTTGATAAAGTTGTATCTAAGTATCTTGATAAGTTTGTATACTAACTAGCGGTTACGCCCCTCTAGGGGTACTTTAAAGGGGTGGAGTGTAAACCCTCTCCCCTTTTTTTAATTCAGATTTTAAAAAGGTATGCATTTTTAATAAATACTTTAATCTTCAATGATTTACTCGCAAGTCAAGTTTTAAAGGGAGTGTGAACGTAAAAATTTCTCATCTGATTATCAAATCTTAACATTTACTAAGCACATTTCACTACACTGATCAACCAAAAACGTCCTATTAACAAAAATATCCAGGAATAATGCCTTGATTTTATGGTATTTTGAGAGGGAAAAAGGAAAAAACAGGGAAAATCTGAACGTTTTTGATTCTTATAATGTTTGTAGGGATATTTAACTTGTCATATATAGTTGAAACAATTTACTTACTGTTAAGGATTTATTTTATGCTATAAAATTGCCAATTAGTTTTTTTATAACGTAGTAGTTAGGTAATAAAGACATATTTTAAATTCGTATTATTGACAAAAAAAATACCTCACTGTCTACAAAGGGTTGAATCTCATAGGTTAT